>JABUQX010111964.1:47500-50675 GCA_015478945.1 Trachelipus rathkii | reverse complement strand
GAAAGAGAGATATCAACGATACTCTTTTAAATTACTGCTTATCCAAGAACGCGAAGGCATTTAAAATTCATCAGTCGGGCTCGAAAATCTGTCGATCCGCTCACACGATCAATTACGTTATCGACTACAACAATACGTTTTTGAGGCCCCCGAGTCTTGAAATGAAGTCCGCGGTGGAAAACGTGATAAGCGATTTGAATGCCAAAAATATATTTGGGAATATTTTGAATAACGAAAGGGAGATGGCGATCGCGATTTCGAAAGCGGTAGAGAGCGAGGCAATGACGTCGTTGCCCGATTTAATCGACGATAATAGTAAGCATTACAGAATGCTGAAATTACTTTGGACCGTATTCACTTGCAGAAAGGAAAGCAACATGATATATTTACTGAACGTTTTCGTTCATTTAATTCTCGGCAATTTTTTCTTAGATTCTTCGCGCGATAAGTATCGTTTTAACAAGAAAAAGACGGTAAAAACGATCACCGACTTGCCCCTATTTACATTGCCCAAATATCAAAACGCGACGTCCGTAAAAATTAAAGCGTACTGCGGATGCGATTGCGATAACTGCGGTAGAAGGTATCATAAATCTCACGAAATTCGAAACACCTCGTACGATGGCAAACCTCTAACCCTCTACACGAACGTTAAAGAGTATAAGATCGCCCGAAATTATCACAATATATAAATCACATATATATATATATAGTATATATTAAAATCAGTTTGACTTTCATATTTAAGGTTCTAAATGTAATCCACTTATATTCATGTTTGTATATCGCGTAAGTTACACCTTTTCTCACGTCTAACCTATATACTATATATAAAGGGATTCGTAAACCACCAGGTTGACAATATAGGGATTTACTTTCTATACCAATATTACTTCGATCGAGGATTACATGGAGAAGTTATAAGTGTGTCAATTATCAAAAATTACAAACTAAGAACATAAAAAGTGGAAAAATACTGTTGGACGAAATATGAATACGTAGACATAAGGGCGCTGTGAGCGACCTTTTTATAAAGCCGTAATATAATAATATAATCCGCGATGAGGTGAATGGTCGAAAATAAAGTAGATTGGGATAATATTAACCTACTAATACTGGGAAAGAAAAGATGACTAGTAATTAAAATTGACTCAAATCATCATTTTCTAATTGAGAGATGAACGGTTTTCTCATATACGAGAAAAAAAATTCCATAGAGGACGATCAAGTATGCGAATAAAGAGCTTTTGAATTACATCTTGCTTTTGTTGTCATGGTTTTATTATTTCTAACATCATAATCGCTAGTCAATTAATGTGCACTCGAATTTGTCCTCTGACTTGGCAAATTGTCTATAGGATTCACAGAATTATGAGCGGTATGATGAACGTAGATTCGATGAGCGGCTTCCTCGAAGGGTTTTACGTTTCCGTCACCAACGGATGCACAATTATCGAGAGAATAATTTTATAGTAGGCGTAAATGCCGAAACATTTTTAGTAATGATATATATATATATACGATTTATGTTTAATTATATTATATTTCATTTATATATATAAGATAGTATATAATATATATATATATATATATAGATATATATATATATATTATATTATATTCTTTCTTTCTTTTCTTTCTTCCACCCTTCACCTCTTTGCCCCAAGATTTTGGGTAAGGTGCTGGTACAAGCACGGACAAGAAAAGAGCAGTAGGCAGAACATGAGCAACGTCGAAAAGATAAGCCCCAGCCTTAACGCCCCTCTGAAACCATTAATTAATGTGAGAGCGTCGTCACAGACAGAAAATCCACCCTAGAGCCATCATGGGACCGCGGAAACGAACCGCTCACGTATGGAAATCGCTCAATGGTGTAAGTGGTTTCATCCCTGGCACTCAGGTTGGGCCACAACCATGCTTCCCATTACAAAACCACGCCATTCTCTCTTATCATGCACCTTTATTCTCGCCTCGCCAAACTCACATTTCCTCTCTCATGACATCGTTTTACTGCACTCAATCACTTTTCGTCTTCGGTCTCCCAGTGCCGGCGTTTCAACGACATCGCACCACTGATACATCGCGCTTTACCACCGAGCTATCACTCATCTTTTCCACATGACAAACATCTCACATACTTTCATTTTATTTTCTCGTCATTTACCCCTTTTCCTTCACACCACAGACACTCTCTAATACGTTCATTTCCTCATTTTATCAATTCTTTCTCACACCTAACACCCCCTTAGATTGTCCATCTGACACATTGAACTTAGATCTCATACTTCGTTAGTTCAGAACCAATAGGTCTCACTACCATACGGACAATAAACACAGGTAAACAACCATACCGCTAGTAAGTACCCTAAAGCAACACTCAAAGACTAGTCGGCCTTTGCATTCACGCAACGATTTAATTGCACCAGCCACCGTGTCCTGCCATTCGCGAACTCCTAAATACACTCTGCTTTCGTCCCGTTCCCTCTCTATTAGCAACATATAACCCTAATATTTAAACTCAGACACTTGTTCTTGCTGCTTCACCATCTAACATAACTTCCACACTGAGGAGTGTCCTCACTCACAACCAAACTTTATTTTTATCTCACGTTTACTTCCAAGCCCCTCCTTTTACACACCACTTTCCAAATCTCTCTACAAATCCTCTCAACTCTCTTCAGATTCGCGCAACAAAAACAATATCATCCGCATATAATAAGGTAGGGCCACCTCCACTCATTCTCGCATTCTCCCATCATTCTAACACAATTTCCTGCCATCCCCACCTGAATTTTTCATAACCCATCCATATACAAATTTAATAACCAAGGAACATAACACAACCCTGTCTTACTAACGTAATTAATCTCTAAACCAATCACCATTCGACACGAATTTAATTCTTACACACTCCTTACTATCGTCATACACACTCTTGATCCAATTCCTCATTCAGACTGCCACCAACCTAACAAATCTGACCATATACACTAACACCTGCCATTAATGCTTCCACGCCTTTTAATCTATGCATACGCGGTTGCAAATCCGATAAAACCTAAATCAAATTTATTCTTCACACTTCTCTCCGGTCATTTTCTCAAGTCGTTGTTTCCCAATGTAAAGGATTTGATCCACACATCCTCTACCACTGCCAAACGCACCTTGTTCTTCA
>JABUQX010111964.1:17500-42500 GCA_015478945.1 Trachelipus rathkii | reverse complement strand
TATTATAACTTCTGATATATAAGAGTTATATGTAATTGTAAAGACTATAGCTCGCAGGACATATATTATAATATGGTATTGATACTTATATATTATAGAGGTAGGCACTTCCCGCTCTTTAGTCCCGGCTAGTCACTTAGTCGCTCCGAAGCGACTATCAGACAATAGGGCGGACTAGCGGAGGTGCGGAGTCGTCAGGAAATTAGCGGACTTGCACGTGCTGATCAAAAAATGTTTCCGCCCTTTTGTTCCGCACCTTTTTAAAAAATGAAAATATAGTTTACTTATTAAGAACTCTTATTGGTTATAATAAAGAAACATAGTTTTTATCTTAAGTTTATAACTAAAAATGTTTCCGCTCTTTTGTTCCGCACCTTTTTAAAAAATGAAAATATAGTTTACTTATTAAGAACTTATTGGTTATAATAAAGAAATATAATTTTTATCTTAAGTTTACACAGAACTGATTAATATATAGGCCCGTATTTATGAATCAACTTTGAAAAACGTCTTGAATTTTAGGCCCGTATTTATGAATCAACTTTGAAAAACTCTTGACTTTCCGCTGAAATGTGCCTGGAGATAGATTCCCTTTCCAAACTACATAAGAATCTTAAAAGAAATTTGCTATTTATAAACCATCCTTTCCGTTATTCGGGGTTTACTTAGTCGCCTTCTATTTACTTATCGAAAACAGTTTTCAAGGAATAACGTCATCATATTTCATGACGTCAGAGACCAATAACCAGTGAACACAAAGTAAATGAAACTAGAAAAAAATAAAGTATATTATATATTAATTTTATGTATGTAAATTCATAGAAATATTAAAACGAAAAAAAAAAATAATGAAATAATCTAAACGCGTTTAAAAATACTATGAGAAAGGAAGATGTGTTGCTTCACATTTATTAGTTCCAGTTGCTTTGATTGGCATATCCGTAGGCTGAACGTAGCCTAGCTACGAAAGTTATGATAAATTAATAACACCTAACATCACTTAGCTCCTTTAGCACTAAATGTCAAGTGACCACGGTCGCCCAAGTGCATGTGCCTATTTCTCTGGTGAGTCAGACCTAATTATCGTCTTTATGGTTCTTCTTACACGAGAAGTCATTACTCATCTCTCCGTGACAACCACTCACTTTACATAAACTCGCACAAATGAAATATAATTTAAATAATAATAGCGACAAATTGTACACTAAAGAAAAACAAGATGGCTGCACTCGGAAAACGAAAAAACTTAACATTAGTTCAAGGTTGGTTAGAGCTACCTGTGACTATAGCGAAGAGATTTCCGCCAAGTATTCTTGCGAACGTCAAGGGGTTTTACATAAAAATTTCTCAAGGATCGTTCATAAATTCGAATTTACGTTATGGGAGGATTCTGAAGGGACACTTGAACCCTAAAGGACGAGAAAAGGCCCGTATATAAATACGCCCTTAGTCTAAGACTTATTGTTTTTTAAAATTACTTTCCAAAAAATCTGATCTTACATGAGTACATATTATAATAAATTTAACATTAAATTGATTTATAGACTGAATGGCTTATCCTCATCTATAACTTTAATTAATTATATTATTATATAAATAATTAGGCAATATCTATTCAGTTCTGGTAAACCCCTAATATATATATATATCATATATATTATATATATATACGCTTATATATGTAAATAATATTAAGTATATATAATTATATAGTATATATGTCTTATTATATTATATATATATATTTATATTATATATTATATATTACATATATATATATATAATATTATATAATATTAGATATTATATATATAATATCATAATATATTTATATATATATTATTATATATATACTATTATAGATATATATATATATATATCCTATATATATATGATCTATATATATATAGTATCTATATATACTTTTAAATTATTTACTTTACAAATATATATATTATAATCTACCTCAGTTACATATCATGTTAATCTTACTTATAATATATTTATATATATATACTCATATTATTATATATACATATATATATAGTATAGCATTACTATATATATATAAATGTTTAAATTTAATTACTATCATATATATATATATAATATTATTATATATATATATATATATATATATATATATATATATATATATATATATATATATACTATATATATATTATATATACTTATATATATATTATTATATTAGTAGTTTATATATATAATATATATAATATATATATATATTAGTATATTAATAATATATAGTATTATATTATATATATATCACCTATAATATATATATATCAGTATAGATATAATATATTATATATATGTTATATTATTTATATATTATTATATATATATTATATATATATATTATATATATTATTATATATATTATATATATTATAATAATATATATATATATACCTAATATATATATATATTATAGAGTAATATATATGTATATATACATATATAATATATTATTATATAATATATTATATATATATATTATATATATATATATATATATTAGACTATTATGTAATAAGTATATATAATATATATAATATATATATAATATATATATTATATATATTATATAATAGCTTACCATGAGGCTGAATACGTTGCATTAGTCATCGATTTTTGCCTAGAGTCATGACTTTTCATTGGATTCTATTAAAGTCTTGACGAAATAGACCTTCTTATATGGTGGACAGGGTGGTCAACAATATTTCAGAAGGGAGGCAGAATGTATTTTAGGTTGGGCATTACCTTAAATTAGCCATGGACCGGCGGAGAGTGAATGCTAAACACCTAGCACTCCTCTTCACCGGAAATTCTTTCTCCTTTCAGCATAGGCAAGAATTTGTAGAACTGTGTTCATAAAATATAATACACCTCTCTCTATGTTCTGCGGCTGTAAGACGAATATTTAGTATGTTGGGGATATTTTGAAGGCAAAAAGGCAGCCTAAACTGCTTTTAATTTTGAGGCAGCTACCTTTTGAAAAGGGTTAATAGTATGATCTCTTGTCCTTCTCGAAGAGAACAATGTGAAGGGGAGGAAGAGGAAAATTTGAGATTTTTGTATATAAATATCTTCATTCATTTTCATATAATGTCAGATAAAATATTTTTTTTTGTAAAGATATATTAACTATTTCAGTAATTTTTATAGGATATTTTGTGAAGATCGCCAATTTTACTGGAGAGGAACGTAGCTGACATTCGGACTTTGCGAAATAGCGTAGGTGTTGCAATAATCTGAACTATAGTTGCGGAGGAGCGCTAGCGGACTACGTTTTCTCGAGGTGCGGACGGTGCGCCTTATGCGATCTACGTCTAATGAGCGGGGTGCACCATTTCTCCTGATATGTCTAGATTCATTTTATGTCTATCATTATCTTTTATAATATATTTATAACTATACCTAGTATATATTTTATTATTATTATCTGAATTATTGGATTTTTATTCAATATTATTATATATAGTATAGTATATTGATATATGCACACTTTATATTATATCTAGTAGATGTATTGTGCACTTTGAAATACATCTTTCGTAATCAACCGAATTTCTAAGTTCAACAAGAATTCATAGAGTTAAGTTACTGTTAGTTTCTTTTAGAATTATTAGTGGCATGCTTCCTGGGATATTCAGAAGCTTGCTACTAAAGAATTTTATACTAAAAGGACTTTCTTTAAACTTAACATCTGACTTAGAATTTTTTTGAACTTAGGAAATTTTCGGTGATTCGAAAGGTGATAATTCTTCAAAATATAAACAGTAGCAACTTTTATTCCCATTTCTCATTATTATATAGCTATTTGACTATATTATTGATTATGCTATATCTAATATATATTAATCAATGTATAGATATATTAATATAATATATTAATAATTCTTATATTATATACTATAGTTAATATATAATATATAACATAGTATTTATAATATAAGTATATATATTACAGTATATATATAATATAAATTATTCAATATTTTAATGCTTTGAACGTTTATATTTATTAATTAATTATTTAGTACTATATATATATATACGTATTATATATTAGTAGTAGTATTTAGACTTATGGTAATGATTGAGTTCTTAATAGTTGTTTTTACGGGATATCTCTTTCATTTAATACATTATATTTAGACTATGTTACTAAGCGACGTTAGGATCGTATAGTCGTCGGTAATACGTGACTAGTCTTATGTGCGTGTGGACTTTTTGTTTTAAAGATTTTTGTATATTGAATGTAGCATGCGTTGTAGTACTTTGATACTAGTAGCCGATTAGAGGACTTCTTGTGAAATACAAGAGTTACGTGTGAAAACGAAAATTTGAAGTATAAATCCAGTCAAATTTAAAGTTGCAGATAGATGTATCCGAAGAGATATAAATGAGTTATATATGACTCGTATAAGAAGAAGAGATTAGATCAAAATTAGGTCGATCGCGATATATTATTTCATTCAAGTAATATAACGTAAGAAAGATATAGCAATATAGATGTAAGACTATTTATCGATTGACATTTGAATGTATAAGACACATTATTGAGTCATATACTTGTGATTAGTGAGAGAATTAATATTTGATATTAAACAAATTGTATAATATCTTAGAAAAGTAAGAAATATTTAGAAAATATTGCAAAATTTATGATATGGAAATATTTTAATGATATTGAGTAAGTATTGATTGTTAGAAACAAATTGCAAAATAAGATATTGTTTTGTAAAATATCAGAGGTAACAATTTAAGCACCAGGAGTGAATTTATATTTATCAGTAAATTTTTTGTAGAAATCTGAGTTCTTTTTTATTTTTTATTAGTAATTGTTCGTATATAAAATATTGTAAAAGATTTATAAAAGTCGTTTTTTTTTATTATTTTATAGAAAATACGGTATGGGATTTTATGATGAGTGACAAAGTAGTAAGGGAATGTGGAATCTTCTGGAAGAGCGAAGAGTTAATCGCGCCCATACTTCGACAGCCCGAGTTAATTTAAATGAAATTAGCCTCTTTCTCTGCTTGATCGTTTCTAATTAATAGTTGCGTTTTCTTTCTACAGCCTTTTTTGCAGTCTCTCATATATGGGCTTCAATACTCTACTACTCAACTGCCTCCAAGGCAATTCTCAACATTAGCATTCATATCACCACACTCTATAGTATTCAGCCATATCATTCACACTCGACACTTATAGATAACAACCTTCGACATCCTATATAGTACACACCCTCCACTTATAGATACACCTTAAATAGTATATGTGCTGCTGTGAGAGAGGCAGATAAGAATGCCACATGTGCTACTGAGGGATGGAACCTAGGAACGTCTCGTACACAGTCAAACGTCATGTGCTGGTGTCGTTAAATATAGGTGCAAGCTATTATGGGCTCGCCACGTTAAGGTAGTTTGGACCTATCGTTTGCGTTCTCTGACACGTTCCTCACCGAATCATCGTCTAGAAATAATGCTAATGGTCGCGTAGAATCGCGGCTGAACCGTCGTTTCGTAACTAATTCTGACCAGCTAAATCGGAGCATGGTATATCTCGTGAGTTGTTTCAGTAGAAGGAATATGTTGTTAGAGAAATGGGATAGATTGTGGTGTAAGGCAATGGAGATGGACAGGAGAAAGAGAGTAGAAATGTTGAGTGAGTAAGTATGGAGAGAGAGGGGCAATTTTGAGTTAGCTTGTCACGCTTGAGAAAGGAATGATTGACACAATATGGAATATTGCATGGCGACGATGATGACTGGATGAATATTCAGAAGATGGTGAAAGGTAATAGGAATGATTGTACGTGGATGGTGTGTTGTGAGAAATGAAGTGTGAGAGAATGGCGGAGAGAAGTGTTGGTTGCGACCACACGAAATAGAGAGGTGATTGAGAGAAGCTATTGTGCACATTTTAGAACTGAGTGGGCTAGCTATGTCTGGGTTTGATGTGGTAGAGCTTTCGAGTAAACTTTATAGTGGTTGATGAGTCTAAGATAAGTTTGACATAAATAGGTCAAATTAAGTTTTTTGTTTTCGAAGTTTTCCAGTTCGTGTGTAATAAACCCCGTCGTCAGCAAGGGTGTTGGTTTGTCGACGTATGGTCCATTCTAGTAGGGGAAACGTTGAAATGAGAGTACGATTTTTCTGGGATAATCTGATGATGTCTGGATGGGGTGAGTAGAGCTTCAGATTGATGAGTGTTGGGGTACATGAAATGGTTGGATACGGTGATCAAAAAACGGGTGGTATAATACAGGTGGTTTTGGGGTGCGGGAAGAAAATGAAATGGTAGGAAGGGTGAATTGATTTCTGTGAAGGGAGAGAGGTATGTGTGTAAGCAATACTTTCTTTAAAACACAAGAGTATCCATGAAGTTACTAGAGTTGGTTAGTGAAGAGGGGGGGTATCGAAGTGAAAAGTATGATTGAATTTTGTGTTGGTGAATGAAATGTGATGTTGAAGTATGTGTAGGATGTTAAATCAGTGAGGGGTTTAGGAATGGGATTATGGTCTCATTATTAATTGTTTCTTATGTAAAATTAAGTTACTTGGGGGCTTGGATGGAGAGGATGGTGATTAGAAAGGAGTAGGTAAAATTAAATAGTTAGGAGTTCATATTTGCCATACATTACTAGATGTTGTAAGGAGCAGCTGCGCTAGGTAAATTTGGCTGAATGATAACAATTTGATACTGGAACAATCTGGGGCAAATGACGGAAGCAATTGTTAGTGCAAAGGAAGTGTGGTGGATGTGTTAAAGTAGCGGAGTAGAAAATCTGCATAACAATGGTGGTAATGAAGAGGTGATGACAAATGTGTTGGGGTTTGATGAACGTGGTTGAAATGATACTAAGCAAATGATGAGTTTCAAACAGAAAGATGCTTGGAATTATATAAGGAAGGAAAAAGAAATGAACTATAAAGGTGCATACGTAGGAGATAAACAGAAGGTAAATGAACAGTTTGTGAGGAGAATGAATGAAGACTTACAAGAGAATAGGAAGCCTTCTGGAAGGAAACGCGAATAGGTTACTTGAATTGAGAATAAGGGGAATCTGCTTTATGAATAATGAATATAGGGATTATGCTTTTTCGTAACTGCACTCACACATATGGAGATGAGGGGAGTGTGGAACAGAGAACAGCTGGGGAAACTTATTTTTGATTCAATAGTAGTCTCTATTCCAGCGAGATCTTGAGGTGGGTTTGAAATGTACAAGATAAATCTATTTTACACAACAGTTTATTACTAAGGAGAAGATGCGGGTGGAGTGAGACGTAGAAGCATGGTAAAACGTCACGTATAGTTGAAATTACTGGTGACAATGAGCAATGCGCGGGATAAACGTATTTGGAATGTGTATGAAAACTTATGTAGCAATGCGTTTATGTGGAGGGGGAGTAGTTCCAAGGGATTGGAGGAGAGCGAGTAATAGACTCTTGTATTAAGGGTTAAAGGAGAAAAGTGGAGCTGTAGAATTCTAGGAGAAAAGTTAACTTGAGTGTTGGGTAGGGGAAGGTACATGCTCTTGCATTTTATGGTCGAAAGAAGTGCGTCGTAGTCGACTGAACGGAGCTGATTAGTGAAGAACAAGGTGCGTTTAGGAGTGTAGAGGATGTGTGGATCATATTCTTTACATTAAACAAATGATTCAGAAAATGATAATTAAAAGAAAAATATATCTTTAGGTTTTTATCGATTGCAACAGGCGTATGCTAGAGTTAATAGGGAAAGCTTTATGGCAGGTATATTAGTGATATAGGTGTTGGTGGTAAGGCTTCTGATGGAATCAAAAGTATGTAGGACGATAGTTAAGCGTCGGTGTAAGAATAAATGGTGTTTAAAGTGGTTTGTTGGTTTTTTTTTTTAAAGGACTTAATAGCGAGGTGATACAGGGTTTTGTGTTATGTCTCGTTGGTGTACTTCAAGATTTTTATAATTGGAGGTGGTTAGAAGAATTCGACGGTAGATGGCAGAAATGGTAGTTAGAATGATAGAGGATGGAGATGAGTGAGAGGGTGCCCTACCTATTATAAACGGATGATTTGGTTTGATGTGGCGAATCTGAAGAGAGTTTGAGAAGGAAATGTAGAGAAGTTGAGCAGGGTATGTAAAGGAGGGGTTTGAAAGTAAATGAAGATAATAGTAAGGTTATGGTTGTGAGTGAGGACAGTCTCCGTGTGTAGTTATGTTAGTGGTGAGCAGCTGGAGCAAAGTGTCTGAGTTTAAATATTAGGGTATGTGGTTGGATGAGAGGGAACGGATGAAGGAGAGTGAGTAGGAAGTTTGTCAAATGGCAGGAAAGGTTGCTGTGCAATTAAAATCGTTGGTGAATGAAAGGGACTTAAGTTTTGAGTGCGCTAGGGTCGTTACATGAGGGTATGTTGTTACTGTGTTATTGTTGGTAGTGGAACTATGGTCTGAAAAAAGAAGTATGGATCTAAAGTTCTCAATGTGTTTCAGATGGACAATCTTAGGAAGGTTCTAGGTATGAGAAGAATTAATAAATGAGGAATGAACGTATTAGAGTGTGGTGTGAAGAAAGGGTAAATGAGAGAATAAATGAACAGTATGTTGAGATTGGTTTGGTCATGTGGAAAAGATGAATGATAGGTCGGCTGCGTTTAAGCGGATGATTAGTGGTGAGTGTGTTGGAACCGCAACCGGCCTGGGAGACCGTATATAGAAAGTGGTCGCGAGTCGTGGACGAATTGTCTGAAGGAAGAATGTGAGTTTGTGGCAAGGCGAGATAAAGGTGCACCGATAGGAAAGAATACGGGGTTTGTAGTGGGGGTCATGTTGTGGCCACTCTGGGCCAGGTAGATGAAACGCGTAACATTGAAAAAAACCGGGAAATTTTACCCGACATTAATGGGGGCCCGGTCGCGTCCCATGAAGCTCTAGGGTTTGGGATATTCTGTCGTGACTGAGTATTTCACTAATTAATGGTAATCAGAGGGGCGGTAAGGATGGGCTTCTTTTCGACATTTGTCATATCTCTCCTACTGCTTTTCTTTTCCGATGCTTGTAGCCCACCTTATCTATCTTTGGGGAAGAAGAGGTAGGTAAAGAAAGAAGAATATATTATTATATACATATATAGTATATATATTATATATATATATAATATATATATATATATATATATATATATATATATATATATATTAATTGCTTGCTCTGCTGTGTGATAGTGTTTTGTTTATAATTTGTGCTATCGGAGTGTTGTTTCAATTTTGTTTTAAGTGCATCAGTATTTTAATATCATGTAAGCATAGTTTTAATTAATTAATTAAATACAAATATTTACGAATAAACGCTTTCAAGAGGTTTCAGATGGAAATATAGATAACCTAATCTTTTGCACGACCGGGAATCTTAAGATAAGGTTTCAGTGTCTTTCTTTTTTAACTTTTTAGGTTTTACATATTTAAATTATACATTAAAACGTATTTACTGTCGCATACGGCTTTTAGCATTTTTTAAAAAGTTTTAATGTAGATTACTGTTATCTGTTTTTTAAAGTTTTCTTTACGTTCGTAAATTTGTGAAGCATTGCGAGTGTGTGTGTGTGTGTGGAATTTTTAACTTTTAGGGTTTTACATACTTTACATATTTACCGCCGTGCTTATTAATTTAGTTAGCCTCTGTTTTCATTTTTATAAACATAATTTATAATAATTTTCATTTATAAGGTTTTAATAGCATTTATTTGCTAATTTTTTTACTTTATCATTTTTTCTGTACGAGATCTTTGTGTGTGGGTGTGTGTGTTTGTTGTGTGGGTACAGGTTTTTTAGTAAAAACCCAATCCAGTGGGCTTTTGGGTGGGCTGTGTATAGTCGATTGTGTATGTTTATTTGTGTGGGTGTCTGTTTGAATGACTGGACAGAGAAGATGTAGTGGTGGGCGCAGGCTAGGGTTCTCTATTGACTTTGCCAACGTCCTTGGCCTGAATGCTTTTCATGAATCTGTGGAATATCACCTCGCTAACTCTCTACCTAACATTTTAAATTACTTGTTTATTTTTCATCTAGCCAGGGATTCTTTTTCATAAACTTAATATCTCTAACTATAACTTTTTCTATAATTTCAGACTAAATTGTGGAGTCTGTGCCTATATAAACATTAAAAATCCCGTACACGTCTTGAGGAATCTGAATCTGCTAATTTTGATAGCGTTACTTGGCATTAAAATCTTCTCCCGTCCACTACTTCAGCCTATTATCTTGTGTTTCTGCTACCTGCTCGATCATCTAACGGAAACAGATTTTACGCTGCTTTTTTGAATACTCTTAGCTACTTCTAGTGAGATGCTGTTACTTCTTCCCGATCGCGAAATGCTGAGATCCTCTATTTAAGAGATTTAACGAACATCACACTGAGTGGTTGGGCACTCCCTCATCTGATCGTGGCAGGAGGGGAGGAGGCTATAAATTCTCAGGTAATTCTACAACGATCTGGAAACAGTTATAAAAGTAACCTACACATCATACGGCAGAATCGTACCTTAACCAATTTCCTTGCACCACGCTGATTTATGTTTCACCACCTAATCCTTCTCGATATAAATACAACATTTTCTCCTCCTATTCGTAACTCTGACCACAATCTTTGTAGCTCTTAATTGTTTAAAACTTTTTTCTCCAGGCAGCTCCACCATGTCCCAACGTACTTTCTGGCACTTTAATCGGGCTATTGGGGGGCGTTGCGGTCGTTTCTTTGAAAACTTTACTTTGAGTGAATGCTTGCTTGACTCGAGGATGCTTCGCCTCACTGCCTGAAAGGTAGGGCACCGTATCGTCGGATAAATATGAGCTGGTTCATTCATGCTTCAACATAAATCTTTTTCTCCACAAAATCCATGTTCGATGGAGATGTTCTCGGGGGCTCCATTCAGAAAGAGGACCATTGCAGTCATCGGGCATGGAAAGAACTCTCGTTTCCCTATCATTCTTACTAATTTCCATTCTGCTCGAATCGTTGCAGGGCTATTATTCGAAAGGCTAAGCGCGCTTTCACCAAAAGAAAGTGGCGATAACCGTCCTTGGTTCTCTCACTGATAAAAATTTCTGGCCTCTTCCAAAACATCTCTAATAAACTTTTGGGTAAATCTGCTTTCTCCACTTATTCGCGTCTGAACGGTTCTGTTGCTAACTCTCCTTACTGAAAAGGCCAATCTCTTCGTCGGCGGCCCTTTTTTTTATCTAATTCTACCCCTGGACGATTCCGGCATTCCTCCTCTTGGCTTCTTCTCTCCTCTCAGGTTTTCTTTGTCTCTTCCCGTGCTTACGCAATGATCAGGTTGTATGGGATTCTGAGGATTTATGAACGTTTCAGGAAGGCGTAGTGGCACGGATGGCATTCGCTCCCTGTGTTCTGAGGGGAGTGTGCTTTTGAACTGGCCCTGTTCCTCGTTCAACTCTATCTTTCTATGCTTCTACCTAGTACATTTTCTCAGTGGCTGGAAGCGCGGCATAGTCCCAGCCAAGTCCGAACCAAGAGTAGCACCGCCCCTATTTGTTTTTTCTTTGAAAAAATCGCTTTAACATACCGTGCGCTTATAGGCGCTTCGTCATCTTGTATTCTATCTTAAAATCTTGGTGAAACTCTTCTTAACTCTCATTTCGTGGATCATCTCATTCCCTTTTTCAGATCATCAGTATGGCTTTGGACGCTCGAGGTCAACTGGTGAACATCCTATCCTATTCGTAATTGAATTTATGGTCTCTGCCCTTAGGGACTATGGGGAGTTCTGTGTGGTGGCGGCGATTGGACATATCAAAGGCTTTGATCGAGTATGGTCTGCGTCCACTACTCTTTGGGCTCCTTCCTTTGGTTCTCCTTCTCTTTGCTTTAACTCTAGTCAAGTTTTTCTTTCTGGTTAGACCCATATCAGCACTCGTTGATGGAGCGACTTCCTCTTCTTTTCTGTTAATTGTGATGTTCCTCAAGGTTCTGTTTATCTCAAACTTTATTCTTAGCTGTTTCATCCCGATGCTCCCTCAGCTGTACTTCTACTCTGTTCCACATCTTATGTCGACGACTCGCACTCTCCATTCTTCAATACTCGTTTCAAAATCTGTTCGCTCTTTTTGCATCTAGAGTTTGCCTCTGTCTTCAGTTTTCCAATTTTATTCCTTCGCGATCTGGATGGGATTTCAAGGTGGGGCCGCGCGCTCAAGCCTCTTGAGTCACCTGAAGATTCAACTCTTTATGGAGTAACTCAACTTCTTTCAACATCTCCCTCTTCAAAACCTCCTAACGTTACTATTTTTTCGATTTAATTGCTAAACGTTCACCTGTTGACAACATAAACATTCTGTCTGAGAAACATAAAGCGAAAAAATTGTCGTTGGAGAACCTCATATCACAATGGTGCTAAGGTGCGCTGCAAAAAGGTGGGAAAGTTCTGTTCAGCTGGTTGACGATGTTTTTTCTCTGGAACCAGCTACTCCAGTTATAATGAAGTTCCTTATCGCGAGATGTACTTGTTTATCACAGCTTAGGGGGGCTTCGGCTCCTACATCTATTGGATAGAGTTTGATTCTACAAGCTAAAAGAGACTAATAAACTGCTACCTATTACTTTCAAACTCTCTTGGCCCTCTTTCTCTGCAACGTGTACGTGTAGCGCACTATCGCCTTTTTCATAGGTACTACGACAATGGTTGATGCAACGGGGGAGTTGGCGCGTTCGCGGGATTCGCCGACGTCTACATTGCGTTTTGCGCCTCGTTGAGGGCTAGAGAGGGGGTGCCAATCTCTCGCATTGACATTTTGCGTAATCATCGAAAATCCGCAGACTCGTTTATCGGGTGTGGTTATCGGTCCTTTTTCTTTTCCAGCAACACTTCTTGTTCTGTGTAACTAATCTGCCCTATCTTCTGTTGTTTGCCAACTGTATGTCTTCTTTTAACTCTTTACAGACTGCGCACGAGTCTGCACTCATCAGTACCTAAGAGGTATTGCGTTAGGCTTGGGTGGGTTTTCATGTATTTTATTTCCTGCGCCTGCCTAAAAGGCAGCCGTGAGTGGTTGGTAAATGCTGTATATATAAGTATATATATATATATATATAGAGTATAGATATATATATATATATTATATTATATATATTATATATTATTATATTATTAGCTATATATATATATATATCTTATATTATATTATATATATATAGTATCATAATATTATATATATATGTTTATATACGTATATATAGTATATATATATATATATATGAATATATATATATTATGATGATAAGTTATATATAATATATATAGTATATATATATATATATTATATATATGATTATATATATATATATATATATTAATTATATGTATTAATATATATATATGCATCATATTATATATATATATATATATATATATATGATATATGTATATATAGTATATAGTATATATATAGTATATATATATAGTATATATACTATATATATATATATGTATATTATATATTAAGACATTAAAGACATTAAGAATATAGAGAAAGTAAAGAGCACATGGGCCTATCGAGACTGTCCAGTCAACTACACTATCCAAACATGCTCATGCAAATGCCATAAGCACCCAAGAGCTTGGGTCAGATTACTGTAACTAGCAAATACACCATTAGGCTTAGTCAAAACTAATGATATATATATATATTACGGGTATCATATAACCCGAAGACCATCCACCATTTGCATTAATAACTAAGTTTATGGTCACAACATGCCTAGTGTAACATTAATAACTATATAACTAAAAACCCGCCAATTTGGCTTCGTCATTATATTATATGATACCCAACCCATCCATAAAGGAATCGGTGTAGACCTTTCTGGTAAATGTTGCAATGAGTCACACTCAACAACCTCCTCTGGCAGACTATTCAAAATTTAACAACCCTATTACTGAATGAATGCTTTCTTATCAAGATGGCATGATGCTTTTCTTCTTAATTTTCTTATTATGCCCCCTGGTCACCTGTCGATGTTCTACTATGAAAATTTATTGGTCTCTGTATTATCAAATAGATGTAAATATTTTTAGACTTGTATCATGTCCCCCTCTGAGAACAACTGCTTTCTACAGAAAACATTCTAACTCCTTCATGCCCCTGCTCCTTATAGCTCTTGACCCTCAAACCCAGAAATCAGCCTTGTTGCTCTACGTTGCCACTCTCTGCTAGCATATCTAATGTCTACTTTCTTTAAGATAAGAGGCCCAAACTTGTGGCACAATACTCTACTTACTGGGCCTAACATAGCTAGTTATAGCAGTTTACTTTTTACTTTGCCTTGCCTTCTTGTAAACAAAATTGCGGGAGTTATTATCCGTCAGCATGGTCTTTATGGTAGAGCTTTATTAATACTAGGCTTCCAAACACGTGTTAGCTAGCTTTACGAATTACTTGCTTATAATCACGGTAGAGCTAAATCTTGTTCTTGGGTCTCCAGACTCGAAAGGCGCCAATATGCACCTTCGCATGAATGTAGTTACAGTACCTTTTATTTGAGTAACATAGGTGAAGGAACCTGTACAGTTTTAGTATTAAAGGATCATTTGTCCGAGCGTTACTGCCCACCCCAGCGAGTATTGATCAGATCGATTTTGAATCTTTATGCATGCATTACTATTCCTAACTGAGGTGGACACTTTAGTATGTCATCTGCAAACTTAGAAACGTTGCATTTTAAGTCCCCTGGTCTTAATCATTTATGATACGATATATGAGTAGAGCAATAGTTGGCTGCGCCAGCACTGAACCCTGTGGACACCCAACTCAATTCACTACTGCTTCCCATGATTGATTTTATTTACATTTAGTTGTACAGCCTGTTTCTAATTTCGCAGCCATACTCTTTTTAACTCCAACCATGTACGACTGTGACTCCACCTATTGACCCCACTATTGCCAATAGACTTTTCATCAGCGCTTAATGGTGGGGAAGCCTTATCAAAAAGCTTTACTAAAGTCTAAATATAATATCAAGTGGATCTCCTCGGTCATGCAGTCAGTAATGTATTCATAAATTCTAAAAGGTTTGTCTGGCATGACCTACCCTTTCTGAACCGGTGCTGGAGTCAATACAATACTTGTTATCTTCTAAATTATTTCTCTATATGACCTTTTAGTAAACTTTTCCAGAACACTTTACAACCATAACAGGAGAGTGGTTTAAGCTAGCTGGCCTTAATTTCCCAATCTCTTACGTTAACTACTTTCTTGTAAATATAGGCGACGATGGTGTAGTTAAAGGAGATTTGATGGTTTGTAGCGAACAATATGCTGTTTATCCCAGTATGCTGGTACCGATCACTCACAATGGCTATAGATCCGGCTTAAAATCAAATACAAACGTGCTTGCAATGCTGATACTCCCTGCTCTTTCACAGAATTCTAGCCATATATCCCAGTGCAGAGGCCCGCACTTTCACCTGGATCAATATGGTCTAATAAACGCTTAATATCTTTTACGTCAAATTCAAACTTACATTCTTGTAAGTCCCATTTGTTACATGTATACAAGAACTATTAGCCTCCAAACTATTATCTAATCTTTCCTCAGTAAACACTGAAGCCAAAAATAGGAGGCCAATTGAAAATGTTGACCAGACTCGTTATCTGAACTTGCATCTAATTTTCAGTCATCTTTTAATTGGCCAATTGTCCTATTCTTACTTTTGAATTTATAAAAGCTAAAAACACTTCTTCCGGTTCTATTGACTATTCTTGCTAAATTAATTTCTGCTCTCTCTTTGGCCTTTCTATTTGACTGGTTAAGTTGCGTTTCTATTTTTCGCTATCATTTCCTAAATCATCTTTCTATTACTACTTTGAATATTTTAAACAACTACGCTTTCATTAATTTTATCTCTTATCTCTCTATCTCCACCAAACAGGTTTTCTCTCTGCCACCCTAATAATGGGTTTATTTTAAAAACATACTGACTGAATATTCATTAAAATTATGCTTAAAATGTTCCCGAACATGATAAAACAGTTTTGGTCTTTAAACTCTTTATACCCAGTCAGTTATACTAAGCATCGTCTCGTAATTTGGGGTAAAGATCAACCATTGCGGAATCTAATGGTCTTTCTTATGTAGAAAGCATCACAGCTATCACATTTATATTAATCTAATTATCTTATGGTCACTCAAGTCCAAAATTCTCCTCAACTCTAACCTCGCCCACCCATACTTTCATCGTTAGTTATATTAAGTCTAACAGTGCATGCATCGTGTCTTTTGGGTTCATGGACCATCTGGCTTAAAAAGTTATCTAGTAATACAATTTAAAATACTGGAACTAACTATGATCCGTATTAACAAGGAATGCCATTGAATGCAGGGAAAATTAAATATCACCATTTGACTCGACCTGTTTTACTTTACTGTTGGCATGCTGTCTCATTTCTTTTAACAATTTTCTGAGTCTAATTCTTGACTCTGGCCAGGAGTCTATAAAATGCCCCTATTTCTATAGTGGATTTATTAAAACATAAGGAATTCTACCCATTGACGGTATCAAATATCTGATTAGTTTTAAAGGTCAGTCATTGTAATACAGATTGAAGTTTGCTTTTTAATATAAACGGCCACACCCCAACCTTCTTTCTCTACGCTGGTATAAATTAAAAGTGAATAACGTCTATTTCATATTCCTCGAACGGAGTTCTCATATATTCTTCATTAAGCGCCATGACTCATTTCATCACAAAAACTATATGGTCAAGTATTCTCATTTATGGTATACGGTACTAATGCAGGCTCATGCTTGTTTTAATTTGCTAAGGCTAGTGAGCATTTGTGGAAAGAGCATTGTGGAATTCGAAATGCTGCTTGATTTTTATTGCTATCTGTCCATTATTGAGTCTGTAACAACACTAGTCTTATTTATCTCACCATCACCACTATTACTGTTACCTTTGCTATTATTCGTTATCCAGATTTAGCCCATCACCTCCAACTTTACCTAGTTTTTTGGCTAAACAAGTCTGCCAAACTGGGCTGAAAAGCCCAACACCTTTACGAACTCAAGTGAACTCCATCCGCATGCAAAAAAGTCCCTATCCAGAAACTCTCCTCCAACAAATCAAAACCATAATATTATTCTGAAAACATAAAAGTTCCTAAATGCTTCATTAATCCTAAAGCCCTACTCCCATTCCTGGATTTGCACTAACCTGAGGTAAATCCCAGAATCGTGCACCTTCTTCACTACGTTTTTCATCTTCTGATCAATCTCCTATAATCTGGCTCTTAATTTTCTGAACCCTTCTAATGTCCCTATATCATTTGTAGCCCACATGGCAACAATCAACATCTGGAATCAGACATTTGTAGAATCAATCTCTCTTATCTATCCTATCCTCGATTATCAGCTCCGTTTGGGCACCGGAAGGTGTGAGTGATAAGCATGGAATCTCTTCGCGGATTCTTCCGCGCTCATTATGGTGCTCCTCCCACCACTTGGTTGAAAGTCCTATCTAGTATCGTGGTCATAGAGATTTGTGAATGAGTCTCAATTAGCCAATGTATCAGTCGTTAGCCCTTTTAGAAAACTGCGCACACTACCATTTGGCACTCGCTCTGATCGGCCGCCGCTCGCCCATCGTGGCAGACAGTCGAACCATGTTACTGCAGTCCATGTAGGCTGATTGAGCTTCAAGATTAGTCCGTCACTTTAAACTATGTATTGCGGATCTAATATCTCTGTAACTCCTATATTTTATGTGCAGACCTAATTGTTCAACTACTTTATCCTTTTCCCCTCATCTTCCCCTAGGTGAATCACTATTCCTATCTACCCCTATATCCCGCTCTCCCTCCTCGCCTCGGCATCCCTACTAACTTTTTTTCCTAACAACTTCCTCCTTTCTCAACTCAATACTTCTTCTTTCCAAATCCATTCATCATTTTTTCACTCAGGTCTTGGCAATTCCTCCTTAACAACACATGTCTCTGGCATTCAAAATCACAAGGTAGGGCAGCTATTTGCCATATTCACCTCTTACAGTCAACAGATATCACACAGAGCATACATACCTTATTTATTTATTTCAGCTTAGGGACAGCCCTGGTCCCGTATTTATATTTTTACGCCTACTAACGGAGGTTTAACTATCAAGCCCAAAGAGCCTAAAGAGAATTTAAAGCGTTATTATCGTATTAGGAACAAGTTAAAATTTTTAACGCAAGCGCTTATATCTAGCCTTAGCCCTCGCAGCGGGGCATATATAAATATTATAGAGGGTAGGGCCTAATAAGTAGGTCTGACTAGCTTTGTACGGGCGGCAATTATTTTACCAACTATAGTTTACTAAATATACACTAGTCCAGAAAGAACTTAATATCTCAAAACTAAGTCTGAGTATAGAATAGCCTAGGACTAGCTAAGGCTATATAAAATTTATAAAGTAAGGCCTTAACTTAGGCTATGGCATCTATAAATTGTTAATTAAATTATGACTAAAATTAATATACCAATTGTTTAAAGCACTGTAGTTAAATAACGAGAAAAGTATGTCGTAGATAATTACAAAGATAAGACACTGCAAACAACACAGTACGGGTAGGACGCGGCCCGGTGCGCTTTACAGGAAATCTCTTAACTTCTAGCCTAGGTTGTAACCTATCAACACTAACTGAGTCCCAATACTCAACTAAATTAAATATAACAGAAATAAATGCACTTGAAATAAGTACACAAATTTCTAAAATCCACAGTTTTAGATAGACAACACTTAATTTGTTGGAGTCTAAATTCACTTGCTATGTACACAGATTAATAGTAGTAAAATGGAAGAGCAAAATTAAACACACCCTTCACTCAGTGGCCACTAAAACTTATATATATATATATATATTATATATAGGTATTATATATATATAGTATATAGTATATATAGTTATATAATATATATATATTATATAGTATATATATATATATAGTAGTAGTATATATATATATATATAGAGATTAGTATATAGTATATATATATATATATAGTATATATAGTAATATATATATTATATATATTATATATATATATAAGTATATATATATTATATATATATATATATATATAATATATAAGGTATTTTAATATATGATATATATATATATATATATATATATATATATATATATATATATATATATTATATATATATATATATATATATATATATATATATATATATATAATATATATATATATATACCCCTAAAGAAATATTGAAAGAAATTAATACAACGTTCATGAAAAGGTCTTTATGCGTTAACAATAAGTGTGTGATTGATATTTTAATAATAATAACAAAACTATTAAATGTTTTTAATAATACATACTTTTATGCTATGCTATAAGTTAAGTTTATACAAATATGACATTAATTATTTAATCAATGAACCAAAGGGGAGAAGGAAGGGGACTAGTGTGTTATTTGATACATTGATTTTTTGATTAATTGATATTTTTTAGAAAAAACATCAAATGTTTTATAATATTCTAGATGTAATGTAGCTATTTTCAAGGTAAATTTATACGAAATATGTTCAAATAAAACTTTAATCGCATAATCAATAGATCACAGATGTCAGGGGATGGGTAGGGTGTGTGGTTTGGTTAATTAACTTATTGATTAATTGATATTTTTAACAATTTAAATACATATATTCGCGAAGACGTATTGCGCCTGCGGTCGCACTCTTTGGTTTCGCTCCTAGTCGTGCCGGTTTAGGCCTGCGGGCGAGCACAATTTCGCGTTTGCGTTGGCCTTCACGTGATCGGTTAACCAACATTGATGTAACATACATTAGTCAAGTCAAAAGCAAGTTTTTGAACATTTTAACGACCGTTTTCAAGGTTTTGGGGCTCAGCCCTCTAAAACAAAGGGCTTAGCGGCACATAATCTCGTCTTAGAGGTTACCTCGCAAGAAATATGAACTAGATACAATGTCTCTAAGAAGTACCTCCTCAGATATTGGACCAGTGGTACCGCCACAGCACAGGGACGTAACCTCGTCGCAAACGAGTGTAAGTCATCACCTATATGTGTTGTAAATTTCAACCCTGTACCTACTCTCTAAGAAGTACCTCCTCATATGTCGAGCCAGATGTACCTTATATTACATTCGTAACCTTGCCGCATGTGAGGTTACGTCATCAACTATAAGTATAAAAAGTTTCATCCCTTTACATAGTTTCTAAGAAGTACCTCAGATATCAATCCATAACTCTTTGTGACAAAACATACGTAACCTCGCTGCGAAGGGGTTACGTTATCCCCTATATGTGCAGCAAATTTCAATCCTTTATAAGCTCCTCTAACTCTTGAAAAGGGCGAATATAAAACTTTAAAGGGGCTGCATCCCACCTTCGGGGGAATGCGGAATCATGTAACTTCGTAGTAGACGAAGTTACGTCATCACCACTAAATATATCAATTTTCAATCCTTTACTTACTCTTTAAGAAGTACCTCCTTAACATACGTAACCTCGTATTAGACGAGGCTACGTCATCAACTATAAGTATAGCAAGTTTCAACCGTTTACTAACTCTCAAAGAAGTACCGCTTCAGTTAACGAATCAAATGTATCGCTACAATGCATACGTAACTTATATATATATATATATATATATATATATATATATTATATATAAATTTATATAATTTATAAATATATAAATATATATATAATATATTAATATATTTTATATAATATATATATATATATGATATATAATAATATATATATATATATATATATATATACATATTATATATATTTACAGGAATTTTCATTTTAAATCGTTTTACGTTGACTATAAATGTTTTGTACATATTTTTCGTCTCCTAATTTTCTAAATGCCCATCCAGTATTGATGTCATATTATTATACTTTAATGTATATCGCAGTCTGTTGTTTTATGTCCCTCTTTTACAGCGGTCGATGCTCGTATTCTGTGACCATTTACGTTATCAGATATACGTACATTAGCATTTTAGCAGGGTCAGAGTGTTATAAGGAACTTGCATAAAAATTTCATGTATTATTAGAACATATGTAGCCTGTTTTTAAATTAAACCAACACCGTTGAATATAAGATATAAGCTCCATAACTACACTTTTGAATGTATTACAAACGTATTCAAGGACCCGTATAAATTTACTGTGAAATTCGTGACGTCATAAGACACCTGTTGCATATACATGTATATATTATTATATATATATATATATATATATATAGATATATAATATATATAATAATATATATATATAATATCATACCTCATATATATATATATATAGATAATAAATATATATTAAATATAATATATAGTATATATATATATATATATATATAGGCTTAATGTTACCTTTCGCAGCAGAAAATAAAAACTAGGTCCACTCGATTTTATGGAATAAACGGAACATTTCATATGTAGTATTAATCGAAGTTGGTATCGTTATTGTATATTAACATGATAAAGTACAAAAACCAGTTGTTAGCCAATTTGGTGCATTTTGCAATAGATTTAGTGCGTTTAATGCTACTTTAGTGCAAAAATTTTACTAAACGTGTGTTCTTATTTTTATATTGCTTTTTCATCAATATTGCATTTTTTACTTTTTTTTTTTTAATAAAATCTAGTGCCTTCTGATATTTGGAGTTGGCAACACTGTTAACAAAAAACATCGGCAGTATGGTTCCAAACTTTGTATCCTCGGTTATGTTAAGTGGAGTTGTCAGCGTAAGTTTAGAAATGAATAAGTGATTTGTTTTATATATGCAAACGATTTGCAGTTGCTAGTATTTTTTACATGTTTTATTTTGTACAACATTACAGTAGCAAAGTATCAATGTTAGCGTTGATTTTGTAAAGAGTTGTAGACTGTTTAACTTTTTCCGTGAATATATATATATATATATAATATATATAATATATATATATATATAATAAATATAATACTAATAATATAAATATATATATATATATATCATATATATATAGATATATATATATATATTTATATATATATATCTCTAAATAAAATATATATTTAATAATAAACAGAGCTGGGCGCGGCTATAATTTTTCGAGGTCCGTCATCGGCTATTCGGCTTTGCCACCTAACTAGTGCGTCGTCGGCTATCCGACTGCATTTTTGAAAACCTCAGTGCGGCATTAACTATGCGGCTATTCGGCTATCCTACGGCGATACCGTTAAATTACAAAGTAAACTTTTGCGCGATAACGAAAGCATGCCTTTACATTTTAAACCTTTTATAAGATAGTAAAACAGATTTATTTAATTTTTTTATTAAATGTTAACTACATAAATAGTTAAATACTTTCATAGCTATAGGTCCTCTTCCTCCTCCATGTCCTCCTGGCTAATCACTTCCTGCAGGAGGTCCATATTTCCTTTGAGGAAAAGAAGGTCCTCAAACCTTTCCTCCTTCAAGGACGATCTCTTGGCCCTGAGGATGTCCCCACCCGCGCTGAAGCACCTCTCCACAGCTGCTGAACTAGGAATGGGGGTATTATATTTTATAAATAGATCTATCCATATCTCCCTATGCTGGTTGGGGAAACAGGAACAGCTCGGATCTTCTTGAGAGGGCACCCACTCCTCCATGGACTTTCGTATGACGATTTCCACATCCTGTTGCTGGCTTGCTCTGCGTACCAATACTCTAGAAAACAATTTACTGAATAGGAGTGCGTCTGAATTGTGGGGTTCTTTTTCTGTTGGCTGGCCAAGCTGACGCTGCTGCTGTTTCTCAGTGGGTTTGATGGAGTCCCCTATCTTCCGGGTAATCCTGTCCCCGATCTCCTCCACCATGTCAGGTGCAATGCTTTCTAGGGCCTTAAGGGTGAAGGAGGGGTGAAGGGCAGTGGCCATAAGGAGATCCCTATTCTGAAAGAGGTGGCCAAACCTCTTTTCATAGCCACTGAGGAGGGCCTGTACTAGTGGCCTTGCATACACAAGATGAATATTTTCACTCTTCTCCTCAAGGCTGGTCTTCATCAACCAAAGTTGGGGTAGGAGGGTGCCCATGTATGCCCTTTTCTCCCCCTGAAGCATATCAAGACACTGCGCCACAGGCTGCATGACCAATGTGTACTCGTTCATGACCTGAAAGAGTGAAAATTAATATATTGCTTAGTTACGTAAGCATAATTGATTATTAATAAAAATACGGGAGCACGAGAGCGAGGTATCTGTATGGAATAGGGCGAATAGATCAAGAGTGAGGGTTGTACAGATGGACAATCTGAGGGCGTTCTTGGCAGTTAGGAGATTGGATAAGATGAGGAACGAGTTTATCATGGAAGCGTGTCTTGCGGGTAAGGGAAAAGACTGCCAAATTTGATGAGGATTTTGTAAGATGGTTTGGACATGTGGAGAAGGTGGAGAACACCATATTGGTTAAGAAAGTGTATAAGAGCACATGTGAGAGTGTTTTGCCTGTCGGACGACCGGAAAAAAAGGTGGATATATTCAGTTAGAGATTGTTTACGAAGTAGCGATATGAGTGTTGGGCAAGCAAGAGCGATGGTACAGGTACAGAACAGGGATTAATGGAGGGGGTTTGGGTTTGTGAGGAGATTTATAATTTAATAAATTTATTAAATTATAAATAAAAATATTAAAAGAGCAATTGCTACTTTAAAAATACTTTATATTTACCTCGACGTCTACCTCTGTGAGAGGGGAACCTCCCTTGGGCTGCTTGATGAGGATGGTGTTTATGGCATCCATTTGGTTTTCGACCCTTAAAACCTCCAGAAGGACCATCACACTATCATATAGGGAGTTCCATCTGCAGAAATAAATATAACTTTATATAAAATATCAAAAACTTATAAAATGAACTTGTCTATAATTAATCGGCAACAATTTCTTACGCTAAATTTCTTTTTTTAATAGTAACTACTACTACCTTGTCACCACAGGAGTCTTCAGTTTTCTTTTGGCGACAATCTTGATCTGGTTGGCCACCACTGGGGCCCTGTTCTGAAGGTTCCACAGGGCCTGGATCTTAGCTATGGTCCTCCTCCACTGTGAGCCCCCCTTGCTCCAGCCCTGTATATCACTCACATCTGTTGTCGCCAACAGATTGAGTGTGTGAGCACTGAAACAATAAGATATTTAATTCAAGAAATTCAAAGATTATTAGTTAAATCTTAAATGACAAATCTTTATTTGTTAATACTTATTACTTAATAATATTATTAATATATATTAGTAGCATTTAGCACTAGTTTTCGCGAATTCTAAGTACCTGCAGCGGTGTTGAGGCGGCAGACTTGGGTTGTCACCCTCAGCCCTCAGGAGCTCCTGGAGATCCACAATCTCCAAGTCAGGATAATCAGGGTCCATAGGAAGGTTCTCCTGGTCCTGGTTGGACTCACCAAAGGCGTTGAAGGCTGCCACGTAGTTGGTGCCATTGTCCGTAGTGGTGGCCTTCACCTTACCGTGGATGCTAAACTCATGATGAATCTCTGTGATTAGTTTCCCCAGTAACTGGTGAGTTTGCCTTTCCTAAAGACAATAATTTTATTGTTTTAGTCTGTAAATTAAATAATATTTACACCTCATATGTTCTTATGGTTATGAGACTAAGGTATAAAATGACAAAATTTAACTTTTTAATTTTCTTACCTTCACCTCCCTGACCGCCAAAGTTGCATGGCACCTTTTGAGGTTGACCCTGTCAATCCAGTGGACTGTCATTCCCAAGAAGGACCTATTGTGGGCGGTCCAACTGTCGGCTGTAGTGGCCACCCACTTCTGGTGGAAGAGGTTGTTTATCAGTCGAGTCTTCCCCTTTTGCATCAGCTTTTCAATATCCCTGCTCAAAGTCCTCCTTGAGGTGGGATGAAACTCGGGATTAATGAGGTAAAACATCTCCTT
>JABUQX010111964.1:0-7500 GCA_015478945.1 Trachelipus rathkii | reverse complement strand
TATATATATTTACTGTATATTATATATATATAGATATTATATATTATATATATATATATTATATATATATATTATATTTATATACATATATATACATATATATATTATATATATATTATATTATATATATTATATATAAAATATATATATATATATATATAATATATATATTATATATATATATATATATATATATATATTTTTTTTTTTGACATTTTTTTTAAAAAATCTTGAAAAATGAAAATAAATGAGTTTTAAGAATTTTCAAAACTTTTTCCAATATCAGCTGAGAAAAAAATCATTATAAAAAACTTTTCTTTCGATTAATTTGAAACTTTCGAAGATTTTATTTAAATGTTTTTTAAATACGCTCAGAAAGTGATTAAATTGGTCAGTCATTCTTGAGTTAGACATATTGAATTGATAGTAAGTTGGACTATATTTCTTACCACACTAAAGTCAAGTATTTTGTGAAATATTTTTAGAAATATCTTGAAAAATGAAAATTTTATGAGCTTTTAGTGAAGAAGTAAAAATTTCAAAGTTGGGTCCCCCTACCATTAAATTTCACAACCGTTTGACAGATTTTCTTTCAAAAATTTTCAGGATAATATATAAAAGTTACTCCTCAGAAAATCCACGTTTTCATTTAAAATTAAAAGAAATCATATTTTTTAATACAGGTCTCTTTAACTTAGATTTCCGTCGATTTTCATAATTCATCTAATACCTTATTATTTCTATTTGCAATTTTTTAGAGATTTTTAGGTTGAGATATCTAAAAGTTAGATGCTTTTTCAATGCTTCTCTGCATGCTCCAGTTTGTCCCATTGTTTGTCAAATTTGACTTCTTCATCTTCATCTGACAAAATTCTACAAGGGAGCATTCCTGAAACTGCTGAACTTCTGACTCTACCCATATTCTGTTTATAGTGTTATCATATTGAATTCCTAGTCACAAAGGTACTCGAGCTGCTAATATCAGATCTTCAGGTCTGAGAATCTGAACTGCACAGAACAAAGATGGCCGTAAAATATTTTGTTTTATTCCCTTCTTTCCCTTCTTTACATGCAATTTTTTACGTCGTTTATTTGAAAAATTTTCCTGCAGTCCAAGGTCTTCTAATTGAATATTTTTTGTTGTAAAGTTTGGGTGATGGCACGCGTCACCTGCTCTCCAAGCCCCCTCCTTTGGTTCCTATCTCTTTGCTGTACTTATGTCTACTTATTCTATCAAATCGCTCCAATTTCGGCTGTTGTGACGGGATACTTTTTCTTATCTTTCTGTTAATTGGTGTTCCTTCAGGTTCTCTCTTATTCCCTTTTTTATTCTACTTTTCATTAAACATCATCTCACCTGCACATCATAAAACTCTATCCACTCTTTGAGATGACTCGACCCCTTCATTCTTCAACTTATTTCAATTCTGCTCCCTTTTTTACTTCTAAAATTGCCTCTCGTCCTAATCCCGATTCTATCTCGCTATCTGGATAGGATTTCCGGTAGGGTTCGTCATCAACCTTGTGAAATTAATCTTAAAAACTAACTAATCAAATCTCCATCTCAAGGACACCTTCCAACTTTCCTATCTTTTCGACGGTTCTCTCGTCTCTCCTGTGACAATATAAACATCCTTGTTCATAACGTAAAAAAAAAAATCTTCGAAACCTCACATCACAACGGGTGCTAGGGCGGCCTCAGAAACTGGGAGTCCTGTTTAGACTGCGAGACTTTTTTCTCTTCTCAATTACTCCAGCTATACAAGGGCCTCATCCGCCCCTGTTTAGAGTACAGCTCTTATATCTGGGGTGGGTTCTGGTACTCACCCGGGCTATTAGACAGGTCGAGTCAAAGCCAAAAGACTTATAAAATGTTCCGTACTTTCCACTTCTCTTGACCTCACTTTGCGGCGCGATGTTGGTGCTTGATCTCTTTTCTATAGGTACCCCAGTGGCAGGTGCTCGAGGAAACTTGTCACTCGCGATACCACCACCTTTTTGATACGCCCTGTAACAACGACGGGTGCATGTGTCTGACATGGTTTTGTTGTGGATATTGGTAACTCCAGGCTAGTATCTCAACGGCTTCCTTCTCTGCCACCTTGTTCTGTGGAATCTCTTCATCTTCTGTGTTACCTGCGCTTGAATTTAATCTCCCTTACTTTAAGGCCTGAGTCTGTGCTCATCTGCGTAATTTTGCGCTAAGTGTGTTCTGAGCGCTGCAACACCCCTTCTTGAAATAGGGCTCGCCGTAGTGGTGTGTGAAAACTGTAAAAAAATAACTCTTTGAGCTTTCAATTTGTTCCCACTGACTATCGAAGAGAGAAAGTTCAGGAGTACCTGCAGCCATCATACATATATAGTCGTTTAGATTGTTGAAGCCTTTCGAGCATAAGACATGTACTTCCCATCTTGTCTCTTGATCTAAGCATGCCACTTTCAGCTTGACGCTTATAACTTCCAATAATTTTGTGTACATGCTGCTTTTTCTATGTGTCTCTATCTTGCTTATAAGTTTTGCCGCATGGCTATTTCTGAGACAATCGCACTTCTAGATAAAAGTATGACTTCTTGCCTCATGTGTGCAATGATAAGTCATAGAAATAGTGTATCATAGTTTATCAAGTTCATCTGAAAACAAACTAATTACTTCTTCGTTTACATTCAATAAATCTTATCACATTTACCAGCTTCCTGTTCTTCATCCTCTTGCCCTTATTTGAATTTTATAATGTACTGATCGTGTCTTTCCTATTATCCTACAGAGCTATTATTGCTTCTATTATTTGAATTCTTTAAAAAACGTTTAATAACAAGTTCTTGGATATAATACCTGAATGTAAGTCGACTTTTGCTATCTCTTACTGCTAACTTTTAAGTTATATGGTTTTATCTTAGTCACACATATGTAAATTAACGCAGAATAACTTTAACTTATCCACTTGTTCAACTATCCATTTTTAATGCGCGAAGCATCCTCGCAACAATTTTTAACGTTATATTTTGCTTATTCTCTTCATTAGAAAACATTAAGAATATTTTCTTGGTCTACAGGGTCTCCAGTTTCGAAACCATCTTCCACAAGTGTTTTCATCCTTGATCTGGCAAAACCCTAAAACCCCCCCCATAATGGGTCATTATCCTTTAACATCCATTATAATCAATTGTATTTAATTTTTTCACTCTACTAGACTGAATAAGTTTGATCACTGAAAAAGATCCAACTTTAGTCTGCAGTTTTTGAAAATAATGTTTATCCTGAACAAGCTTTGCTCACCTTTCTTTGTAACAATTGCAGGCATGTCTATGAGAAGCGTTTTAAATCGTTCGCATTAAATCTAAAGGATCCAGTAGTAGTGATATTATGACCACAATAGTAACTTGTGTCTGGTAAACTCTTTAAGCATGATCCGAACTGACTTTTTTCCCATCAAATCTGCTAGTAAACTCTTTCATATTGTCAAATGCACATTTACTTTTATCCTCAGAATGAATAAAAATAATCAAAGCACTGATGTGCTTTCGATTTGATTAGAAGACTGATTTTTCTAAAGATAATTAAACATTAATTAATTAAAGTTATTCTATAGAAGTATAGAATCTTTTTTATTATTGAATAATAATATACATAAGCAAATTTCTGAAAAAAAGAGATATATAGTATATATAATATATATATATATATTATATATAATATATATAATATACTTATATAATATATATATATATATATATATATATATATATATATATTATTATATAGTATATATATATATATATATATATTATATTATATATATATATATATATAACCTGAGAATAATATTATAATATTTAATTTCGTATACCGGAAGCTGGAAGCAGCGTCTTTTTGGGCTCCGCTCAGCACTCAAAAAATTACTCCGGCTCCGTCCATGCATCCTCGAAGCAAAGAATTTGGCTCCAGTCTCCGGCCCTCAAAAAATTCGTCTTTGCCAAAGGCTCCGTCTCCACCCAAAACCTGCAGCTCCGCTCCGTCCGCGCTCCGGCTCCGGCTCCGGCTCCGGCTCCGGCTCCGCTCTGTACGCAGCCCTGCAGGCTTATTAAGTATACAAGTTTCAACCCCTCTCTCACCTTGTTTTCTCAGCTCTCGAGGAGAACACAACAGCGGACCGCCCTGTTGAACGTAAACATCACAGCAAAATCCCCACGCTCCCTTCCCGCACCGAGGGATATGAGTTTTCATTCAAAACAGAAAGCCATATACGGAGGGTGGTTTGTGGCCTTTTATGAGAGTCATCCACGCAACCTCGTCTATAGGCGAGGATTACGTCATCAAAACTTGGGGTAATAGGTGAGATTGGGTAGTGACTCGAAATAAAAAACAAAATTACACCCCTCAAATTTAATAACATTGTTAGTCTGCTAAAAATAGACTCCTTATTAACTATGTAGGAATGTGATTAATTTCGATGAGGAGGGTATTTGTATATACTTTCTTTAAGCTAAGAGTATCATAAGATATATAAAGCTGCGCCAAATGAGCAGTAGAAATAATAAGGTATCGACACAGTGAAAACCACGATCATGCACAACCTCATCAGATTTCACCGTCTATGAAGGAGATGCTTGAATTGGTCTGGGTGTGCTGAAGGTTAATAGTTGAGGTTGGAATGACATATCGGATCATTAGGTTGCTTTATGCCTAAATTAGTTAGGGGTCTTGGGATGAGAGGAAGGTGAAAAGAAAGAAGTGCGTAGAATTAGATGAGAATTAAGTGAACATGTTCAAACAAATATATTTAAGAGCGCTTGCAGTAAAATCAATGAATGTGAACCAAGTAAACTGTAAAAATCTCGGAAGCAAAAAAGAAACGGTTGTTAGTAACCGCAAAAAAGTACGTATGTGGAATTCTAAAGTAGGAAGTGAGGAATGTTAACAGACGTGTGGTGAATGAAGATGTGACGCAAGCGGATAAAATGATAAAAGAAAGCGTGGCTTGAATGATTAAAAAGCCAATGATTGAGGTTTCAAAGAACAAGATGCTTTGAATAATATAAGAGGGAAAAAAAATATTAAAAGACGCATACGTAGGAGGAAAAAGTAAATGAATATTTTGGAAGGAGGATGAATGGAGACTTACATGGGAATAGGAAGCTCTTCGGAAGGAAGTACGAAAGGTTAAGAAATAGAGTAAGGGAATCTTAATAGAATAATGAATAGGAATGGTGAGGTTACGTAACTGTGAAATGGAGTGAGGAGAGTGGGAGGGAATCCTTTGCGAGAAATCTGCATAACAATTGCAGTAATTAAGATGAATAGCTAGAATCTGTATGGAGTTTGAAGGGAAGGCAAGAGAAAAGTATTTTGGGAGAGCCATTACTAAAGTAGATAATGGCTTAGAAAGGAAAATGTTAAATCTGCAGGTTATAGATGAAATTATAGTAAATGATCCAAGAACAGAGGTAAATGGTGATTGATTTGATTTGAATTTGAGTAACAAAGGTTTAATGGAGGGTACATTCCGAGGGATTGGACAAGAGCAGTATTAGTACCTCATATAAAAACTGTAGGAACTACAGGGAAATTAGTTTATTGAGTGTGATAGGAAATTATGCTGGTGTTTTGGTCGAAAAAGTGCGTTGAGTGACTGAAGAACTGATTGGTGAAAAACAAGGTGCATTTAGAAGTGGAAGAGAATGTGTGGATCAAACTACATTGAAAGAAATATGACAAAAAGAGGGAGAAACAGCAGAATAAACCTGTTTAGATTATGAATTGCAACAGCATATGACGGATTAATAAGGTAAACTCTATGCATGTATTAGGATATATGTCTCTGGTTGTAGGCTTTTAAAAGAATGAAAAGTAGTATGACGATAGTGAAGCGTGTAAAAGAATAAATGGTCGAAAGTGATGGTTTAATATTAATAGCGGAGGAGCAGCGATGTGCCATGTCTAAGTGGTTATTCAATTGTATATGATGAGTTAGAAGAAAGAAATTAGAGGTGGGTGGCAGGAAATTGTTAGAATGAAAAGAATAGAAGAGAGTGGAAGGTGGCCTGAGCCTTTTATATGCGATGATTTGGTTTTGTGGCGCGAATCTGAAGAGAGTTTGAAAGGATGTAGAGAGATTCTGCAGGTGTAAAAAGGAGGGATTGAAAAGTAAACTTAGATAAAAGTGAAGGCTCATGATTGTGAGTCGAGACATCCCCCTGTGTGGAGTTTATGCTGAATAGCGAAACAGCTGAACAAGTATTCTGAGTTTAAATATTTACGTATATATTGATGAAAAGGACGGATGATTCCAGTGTAGAAAGTGCGTGAATAGCAGAAAGTGCTGAGTGCAAATAAATCAGTTGAGTGGGTGTAAATTGAATAATTCTTCAGTGTGTAGGATCTTACAAGGTATGTTTGCTACCTATGTAATATATGTAGTTCTGACTAATGGTTGGAATAGAAGAGTATATTTAAGTACGCTATTTCAGAGGACCAATCTTAAGCGTATAGTTTGAAAAGAAATGGATAATATGAGAAATGAATTATTAAGAGTTGTTTGTGCGAAGAAGATGCAAAGAGAGAAATAAATGGATGTACGTTGGATGGTTATGTCATGTTAAAGGAGGATAATAGTCGGGTAAGCGGAGGTGTACTTGGTGAGTGTGCTGGGAATCGAGCCTGCTGGAAGAGACCGAAAAAAGTGATTGAAAGTCGTAGATTTTAAGCCCTAGAGGGAGAGAAACGGACCTTTGCAAAGAGAGAAAGGGCATAATATGTAACAGGCGGGTTTGTAAGGGGTATGTTGGCCTCAACTGGACAAGGGTGCACCCTACATTTACGAGTGCCATAGTGAGGGTCTGTTTGGTCCCGAAGCTCTAGGTGGATTTTCGACTGTAACGAGTCTCAATTAAAAAGTATTAAAGGAGCGATAAAGCTGCGCTCCTGGCCTATGAGTCTCACACCGTGCAACGTATGTGAGCAATACCCGGGCTGCTCACGTTCTCTCATGAGTGATTTTCCCAAATCTGTGATGCTCTTCTTGTGTGCACGATCCCTGGTCCCTGCATCATACTCAGCACCAAACTTACCGCTGTAACTGCTTCCTCCACTGCGGCACTCCCCCACTTCCACGGCGTAACTTGCACTTCACCTTTCTGAACCCCTCTCAAGTATTTCAACGGAAACTTGAAAATGAATCCATTAAGTACTCCACCCACTACACTTGTTTTCTCACTCTCACTTGGAGAACACAAAGCTGCCCCCTCTGACGTAGCGTGACAGAAACACTAACAAGAATCCCCCTCTCAAAACGAAGCAGCTGCGAGCTCAAACTCGTAGCAGCGTAAAACGTCGTAAAAAAACAACTTAAGAAATCGTAAAAACCGATTTTGAGCAACAAATAACTTATCCCCCACTTTACCTCCTTTTTAAATTGAAATTGATTTAAGGCATTTTTTAAAAGGAATAAATTTTTAAAAACTTCCTTGCTCTTCTTTAGAAAATTTCTTATTAGATCTCTC
>JABUQX010111963.1:7500-20650 GCA_015478945.1 Trachelipus rathkii | reverse complement strand
GTTATTGCTTCGTTCAGTTTTTCAATTTGGGTGTTTAACCGTTTCGCATTTATCATTGAAAACGCTTTTTCGCGTTTTCGTGCGCCACTTCATATATATATATATATATATATATATATATATATATATATATATATATATTCAAATTCATATACAAGACGCAATGATATTTCTTTTTTATAAACTTCTGACACCATTGCAATACTATTTTACTTAAGCTAGGCAACGATTATTGGTTTTGATTTTGAGTTCGATTTTTTTGTAAAAAAGGCATTTCTATTACGCATTATTTTGCTTCACTAATTATATTAAAGGAAAATTCTTTCATACGTATGAATTTATTAATTTAAATATTTATTACAATAATAATAATAATAATAATAATAATAATAATAATAATAATAATAATAATAATAATAATAATAATAATAATAATAATAATAATAATAATAATAATAAAAAATAATAATAATAATAATAATAATAATAATAATAATAATAATAATAATAATAATAAAAATAATAATAATAATAATAATAATAATAATAATAATAATAATAATGATAATAATGATAATAATAATAATAATATTAATAATAATAGTTATAATAATAATAATAATAATAATAATAATAATAATAATAATAATAATAATAATAATAATAATAATAATAATAATAATAATAATAATAATAATAATAATAAATAATCATCATTAATAGTAAAAATAATAATAATAATAATAATAATAATAACAATAATAATAATAATAATAATAATAATAATAATAATAATAATAATAATAATAATAATAATAATAATAATAATAATAATAATAATAATAAGGTCAGAGTGTCTAAAGCTGACATCATGTAACTCGAGAACGGCAGCACCTACAGTAAAACAAAATATATATTTGGAATCAGCGGAAAACTTTAAGGAGGGGTTTTAATGTTTTTTTTTTTTTTTTTTTTGGCAATTATTCGTCGGAAATATTTTTAAAAAATTTTATTTTTCCCATTCCTTTTCCCGACAGGGGACAGAGGGGGGGACGAAGTCCCCCCCGTCGTCCACCGGGAGGCCGAGAGACCCCGACTCCTGCCATCTTTGCGGTTTACCCTATGGTATTCCTTTAGTTAAAAAAAAAAGAATAATTTTACTTCCCTTTACACTTTGGTATTACTTTAACTAAAGTAATACCTCGAGCCCCCTAAATAGGGAAAATAAACTTTTTTTTTTTAAATATTTCCGACGAATAAAAAAAAAAAAAAATAAAACCCATTCTTAAAATTTTCTGCTGATTCCAAATCAGCACTGTAGGTGTTGCCTTTCTCGAGTTACAGATATATATATCATATATATATATATATATATATATATATAATATATATATATATATATATATATATATATATATATATATATATATAACATATACTATATTATATATATAATATAGTATATCATAGTATATCACATATCTCTTTTTGCTATTTATATATATATATATATAAAAATATATATATATATATATATATATATATATATATATATATATATATATATATATATATATATATTTAAAAGAACATATTTTACATTTATTTTTGCTTCCACTACATTAATTATAAATCTCTAGCAACATTTTGGTACGTTTTATGTTCAAGTACTTTTATTGCCTGCTTATCTAAGAAATTACTTATATATATATATATATATATATATATATATATATATATAATGACTGATGACTGTATTATATATATATTTATATATATAGTGTTTATATATATATATATATGCGATATATATATATATATATATATATATATATATATATTGCTATAAATGGAGCCAATGCTATATTTCGTTGTTTGACCTTTTTAGATATTATTTATCTCGTTATTGATATAACCTTTTTTGCGGGAGGTAAGGGTTCGTTCTTTGAAGGGTTTCCTGGAATGGTGATACAAGAGACCAAAGGGTTGAAAAGACACAAAATGGGTTTTTATATATATAATAAATATAATGAATAAATATGTGTTTTATTATTCCTAACTACTTATTACCAAATATATGTACTAAAATCCTATAATTAAACATATTAATAACCTTTTACTAAATATAATATATATCAAATGCCGTATACCAAGAAAACGTGAAATAAACAATATAAGGCAATATTTTACAATTATTTATAAATTTAATTAACATTAAATTTATATTGGACTGATACTTCCTTGGAAAACTGGTGTCAACTCTGACTTTAATTCCCAGCCAAAACGTCCTTTTATTCCTCCGGAATGATTTAATTTACAGACCAAACCTTGACTTTTGCCGCAGCAATCAATAAGTTGTATCCTTGTCCTATAAATGGTGACTAAGTCCACGAGTCAGCTCGACGAGTCACAGAATCCCTGAGGTCTTGAACTTCGTGCGTAAATGACAATGATTTTCCAAAGTAACTCGGAACCTGCGTACACCCTTTTTGTTCGGTTTCAGCCCGTAACCCAATTTTGGCTCGGCTATCCTTAATGACCGTCTTTTAGATTTGTTCTTTTTTAGTTCTGGAACCAGCCTCGGTCTTGATCCCCTGTAATCATAAAAATAACCGAGCATTAACATTATTGCCAAAACTAACGGCATCAATAATAATAATAATAATAATAATAATAATAATAATAATAATAATAATAATAATAATAATAATAATAATAATAATAATAATAATAATAATAATAATAATAATAATAATAATAATAATAATAATAATAATCCCCCCCACGTAATGCACACATAATATTTATAATGAGCTCGATAATGTGATAAAACCTAGCACTCAATTCAGTTATCCAATAATATGTTCGGTACCTAAAAATAATATAAAGCCTAGCACACCTAAATATCCCCAAATATCGATAATAATAATCATTAACATAACGAAAATAGCAATAACGATAACACCAAAAATACTACTACTACTACTAATACTACTACTAATAATAATAATAATAATAATAATAATAATAATAATAATAATAATAATAATAATAATAATAATAATAATAATATCTAATAATAAATAATAATAATAATAATAATAATAATAATAATAATAATAATAATAATAATAATAATAATAATAATAATAATAATAATAATAATAATAATAATAATAATAATAATAATAATTTCCTTTTTTCTAATTATACTTTTCGTAATCGGTTAATTAAACCTGTGTTTGTGTCCTTCTTTGTGTATCCAATTTCCCTATACCTAGGATTTTCAGCCCGTACCTTCATGTGTCGTGATTTTTCTTGTGCACACTACCTATCATACACTGCACATATATATGTATATATATATATATGTATATGTATATGTAATATGTAATAGCATTAATATAAATATATGTATAATATATAATATAATAATAATATATATATATAATATAATAATATAACTTATATATATATATATATATAATATGTAATAATAATATGTATATATAATAGCCTTTATTCTTTATATATTTCAACAATAATATGTAATATATATAATATGCTTATAGGCTGTATAATAATAATAATAATAATAATAATAATAATATATATATATAATATATGTATGTAATAATATATAGCATAACTCTTTCAACTATGCTATATGCTGCTTGCCTTCTTCTTGCCAACAATATGTACATATATATATATACATATATATATTCATTTACTTCCTAAAATATCCGACTATCAGTTTACAAATACGATTATCACTTATAGGTTACTTCACTTGCATGTATCTGTTATTTTACTGTTAAATTCCTATATATCGTGATTACCCTAAATATATTTCTCACTGCCCGTCTATCCAATAAATCCTATATATGAATTTAATAATAATAATTAAATGATTTCACTAGGTATATAATTTCTAAAGATTAACACTTTTAATATTCTAGTTTCACAAAATCCTAACTTATTTAAATTTCCTCGAATATAGTTTTCTCTGTCACTTTTTACTTTCACCGAATTTACACATTTTTTTAAAAAACTTTGTTGATACCTAAATTCTAACCTTCTACTACTAATACGTTAATTTTGTTTTATATTTAAATATACTTACCAACTTTGGGGCAAATACGATTCCTGGTTTATAAATCTGATAAGGACACTAATTATCGTCAAAATACTCGTTCTTATTTTATACGGAATTCAACACTTGTAAACTTATTTTAAAAGCGACTGCTTTACCTGAGTTGTAGAAATACAATGGTTTTTCCTGCTCGGGAGCAATCGTCTATTTCTCGTAATCGGGAGGTTTATTAGATTTATGACACTACTCCGATTCATGACACTACTCCCCCTTTCAAGATTGGAAACCCAATCTTAAAAAGAAGAAAAACAAACCACAAAAACAAAACAAAAAAATATATATAAAAAAAAACAACCAAAACGGAATGATCTCACCTAACTTCCAATGGATGCCCTTCTTTCCTCAGCCCTTTTATCATACTCCAATACCCTTTGATGCACATATGGAAGATGTGGAGCCGACCCCCTTGATCGTGTCATTAGCCGATGTCCAATCTCCAATCCTTGTCGGGTTCCTCCCTGTCCTTCCGGTTTGTCATCCAACATCATCCGTTCTGGGTCCTCACCAACTTCTCTCAATTCTTCGTGAATAGACCTGGAATCATAAAAAGGGATATTTAAATTATTTTCAGCATTGTTATTTACTTCCCTACCTTCATCATGTCTTCATGTTGTTATTCCTGGAGCCTCCTCCTCTTCTTCATCAGTGGCATCTGAAACAGTTATTCCTATAGTATAACTGTTGTTTGGAAACCTTAACTCCCTTTCAAATTTCTGCAGATCGAACTCATCATCTGAATTTACGTCCTCTGGTGCTGAGTCTATCCAGTCCAATAGTTCACTGGTATCCATAGGTGATGGCATAGGATCTGCCTCTGTCTGTGTTGCCTTGTCCTCTCCTAAATACTCCGTTTGTGCTCCTGCATCCCTTTTATGGCTTGGTTTGCCTATAGCTAACTGTAAAAGGTCCCATGTGTCCTTAGTTTTTGTCCCGTGCTTCTTCTTCCTTGTTACTCTATCTGGAGGTGCACTGTATACTATACTTACTGATGGTTCTTCCATTTCATCCTCTGTTATTGTTTCATCAATATATTCACCGTCTGGGTGGAATTCTCCTTTCTCATTTTCAAAGTACTGTCTTAGGTATTCTGGTGGATCTGCCCATATTTTTAAGTGTGCATAGTTCACCCTCATAGTTTTACCTTGACCCTCAATATCATATGTCATTCCTCCGGCAATTACTTTGACTACTGTGAAAGGACCTTCGTATCTTTCACTCAATTTCTTCTCTAAGGACCGGTCTGCTGAAATAATATTTCGTTTGACCTTAACTCTTACTGCATAGCGGTAGCTATTTGTGTCCCTCCCTCCATTTACTTTGTTCTTCCATAGAGATTGGCAGTACCTTTCCCTCCTTGTGTGTTTGAATCAGTAACTTCTCCGCTGGTGTCATCCCAAGTTCAGAGTGCTTCGTATTATTGTATATTATGACTACCCTGGGTAGGCAATCGTCCCACTCCTGATCCTTTGTTGCTGTGTTTTTAAGAAACTCCGCAAATGTGCGGTTTCTACGTTCTTCTGTCCCATTGGATGAATGCTTATATGGGCTGCTAAATATATGGTCGATGTTATATTTCTGGAGCATCCCCCTGAACCTGTTACTTCGAAACTCCACCCCATTATCCGTTAAAACCTTGTACGGAGGCCTCAAAAATGTTGGTAACATTTGTTCTTTGAATTCCCCTGCAACACGTCTGGTCGATTTGTCCTTTAGTGGTCTGACCGCGACCCATTTGCTACAGTGGTAAACAGCCACTAAGCAAGCAATATTTACTCTACTTGTTCTCGGCATAGCCATGACATCGACTGCAACCAGTTCGAAAGGGTTGACAACTTGGATTTTCTAGATTGGTGGGAATATAACCTTATGATCAACCTTATTTAGTTGACAAGTAGGACATGTCCTGCATACTTCCTGGATTATGGTATGACCTTTTGGATGCCATACATATCTTGATATCAAATTTGTCAATTTTCCTTGACCTATATGAGCCATATTTCGGTGTATCACCACACAGATACTGACCATTTGTTGGAACCTTATTACTGCGCAGAACCCCGTTCTAATTCTTTTTTAACCAGTATAGTATGTTCATTTAGTAGATCTCTTCCTCCATACCTATGAATTCCTTAGTAGTACATCTCATTTAAGAATAGTTTTTGTTATTCCAATCTTTCCTTTAATTTTGTATCATTTGGACCTTTCCGCAAATGTCATATTTCTTGAAGTTATTATATTGTTATCCTATCATTATTCATTCACTAAGAATATTAGTATACACCAATAAGGAACCATCACTAAACCTGATCTTCATCATCTCCATGTGTGATGCCAAAGTCCAAAATTGCTTATGTTTCTACTAGGTAAATCATTCCGAGAAGAAAACATGCCGGAATGAACCCATCTTTAACGACCACTAATGGCAATACTGTCTTCCGATAGCGTGTATCTATCCTTATGACTACCGCAGTTGTACATTCGACAATTTTGCTGGTAATTCCGTTCAATGTGATATTCACACTCCATTTCCTTAAAATATGCCCAAATCAAATGGTTCCAATTCTTTGACAAATGTTTCCTGAACCAGACTGATAACTGACCCTGTATCCAAAAAGGCACACCTAGAGGTTTCGCCAATAGAAATGTTCTGTCATGCAACTCCTGCTATCTTATGGTTGCAACTTTACCGAGATCAGTGTCCTCTTTCCTTCATTAATAAGTTTACTCCTAATCCTTCCTCTGATGGTTGTTGTAATAAATTATCTTCCTCACTTTCTTCACTGTCCAGGTATTTTTCATTTTCCTCGTCAGATGGTACTTCTTGTTCCTCAACTGACAGTTCGTCTATTATGGTGTCATCCTTGTTTACATCAAATGTACCATCGTCCTTTAATAGGTTAAAATGGGACCCTCCAAATACTTGTATGTGGATATCCTTTAAGGCTTTGTGTTTTCTTGCTTTAGGTCCCATATAAATAACTGAACAGCAAATTCCGTGATGTAGCCAAATCTTTAGGTTGAATTCATCACTGGCTACCAGTAATACCTCCGGAATCGGTTCTCTCCCTGGGATGCTGATTTTTTCAACCATTTCAAAGATTTGGGTTTTTTGTCCAACCCATACAACTTCTTATTGTTTAGTAGAGCCTCTAATAAGAATTTTCTTAATTCCTTGTGGTCCTTCTTCTGTAGTCGTTCCCTTTTCAAGATTTCCTCTAAGCTCAAAAACAAAGAATCCGCGCCTCCTGGCACTAACCTTATTATTTCTAATCCCTTTGGTAGGCCCTCAGGATTTATAGTATTGACTTCCTCCTCTGGTTTCCTTTGGCATAGGGACCATGTGTCCGCAAAGACGTTGTCATTTCCTGGGTAGTATTGAATTTGGAAGCTGTATTCACTTAGGTCGTCCAGGACACGAGCCAACTTACTGTCTACCAGCTTCATTGTATGAAGATACACCAGTGGTCACTGGTCTGTGTAAAGTACAAAATCCTGACCCAACAAGAAAGGGCGGAAGCTCTTGATTCCCCATCTAATAGCTAGTAGCACCCTTTCTATGGTGGATGTTCTCCTTTCACACGCATTGAATGAGTGAGAGTTGTACGCGATTACTCTTCTTTCTCCTTCCTGTTCCTGACACAAACCTGCACCCATGCCGAATCCACTTGCATCCACATAAAGTTCTAATTTTGCACTGCCTTCTGTGAAGTCTGGAAATGCCAGTTCTACTGACTCTTTCATTAATCCTTTTAAGCCTTCAAAGGCTTGAATTCTTTCATCTGTCCATTCAATTTTGTCCCTTCTTTTTCCTCCTGTTAAAGCACTAAGGGGCGCTGCCACTCCTGAACAGTTTCTAATAAACTTTCGCTGGAAGTTTATCATTCCTAGGTAACGTCTTAATTCTCTCACATTATTTGGTCTTTCGAGTTTGTCTACCTGGTCCATAAATTCTGAAAGCTTCCTTATTCCTGACCTGCTGAGGATATGACCCAAAAATTTAACCTCTTTATGGACCCAACTACACTTGCTAATCTTAATCTTAACATTTGTTTCGGAAAATCGCTGTAGAACCTGCTCAATTAGTATCAGATGTTCTTCAAATTCCTTTGATATCAAGAGGACGTCGTCTACATATACTACCACTTTATCCCGGCTGAATCCTGTCAGTATCTTCTGCATTTCTCTCTGGAATGCTGCAGGTCTTTTTTTTAATCCGAAACTCAATCTTTTGAATCTGTACTGCCCACTAACTGTAGAAAATGCAGTAAAGTCCTTACTATCCTTTTCCAACTGCATTTGGTAATACCCTTTCACCAAATCTAGACAAGTGTAGTACTTTACCCCATGGCATGAAAAAATCGTTTCTGTGATGTTATCCATCGGGAACCTATCTGCCTCTGTTACCTTATTTAAGCGTCTATAGTCTATGCATAGACAAAGCGTTCCACCCTTCTTCCTGACGGGTACTACTGGGGAACACCATTCAGCAGCACATGGCTCCACAATATCCTTCAGACACAACTCCTGAACCTGATTTTCGATCTCCTCGTTTGTCCTTTGATCGAATCTTCTTGCCCTCTGATAGATGGGAGTGTAATCGTGTAGTCGTATCCTATAGTCACATCTGAATCGCCTTTGCTGAATACTCCCATTTGTCTATACAGAACTTCTATTATTTTCTTTCGCTGTTCCTGTTTCAGTTCTTCAATAAATGTAATTTCATTTTCTAATTTTTCCTTCGTCCACTCTTCCTCAATGGTTCCTTGTTTTCCTGTTTCTCGTACCATTGTATTTACTGCACATCCTCTGTTTTCATATTTTTGCAGGTTGTCTTCGTCCAATACTAGATGGGCTATACCTATTTTTTCTCCTTTTCCTAATCTTAATTGTTTCGGTATAAGTTTCCTCATTGATATATTTCCTTATTTTGTATTCCATTTCAACAATCCTGGTAGTACTTTAAACCGTTTGTTGTACCCTCTAAGATTGTTTTCTTCGCTTTCGACCAGTAATTCTTCTGGTTTGATGTCGTAGTATCTTCCTTTTCTAGGCTTAATCTGTTGTGAATTCCAATCTGCTTTCACCGGACTCCAATCATTTGTTGTAATTGTAACCTCTTCTGTGGTATACACTGGTAGGGATGTTACGGTCCTCACACAATTCCCAGATTTTTCTGTAAAATAAACCTGTTCCTTTGTGTTATATTCTCCATACCTTGTGAATGAACAATCTCTTACATCTATTTTAATTTTGTTTCAAATCAAAAATGGCATTCCCAAAATCCTGCCTTCTTTCAACCTTTCTACCACAATGAAGTCTGCCGAACCATAATTGATGTCATCAATAGAGATTCTTAATTTTACTGCTTGGTGGGACTCTACAACCAACTGTGGATCTCCTACTCCTCGTAGCCTCATCACCTTGTTTACAACTTAAGGATTTGAAATCCTCCTGAACTGTTCTTGTCCTATGATACAATACTGAGATCCTGAATCAATTAGAGCTGGCATTTCAACGTTATTTAATTTCACAATAAATTTTAATAAAGGTGTTATATAAATACCTTGCCTACCTTCAATAGAAGTCCTACTTATGGCATGGTATATCCCAGTTGTCGTATTCACTGTATTTGTTCCTCTCCCTCTATCTCTAGGTATCCGCTGTGGTAAGACATCCTTAGTATTCTCAGTTTTCCTACTTATGAATTATTCCGCTTCTGGGTTCAATGTTGCATAACCTTGAGTAGCCGGACTAGTTTCTAAACGATGATTTATTTTGAGGGTTCGCTCCGGCTTGTATCCGGTGCTGACGGAGCCCCCTCGTTTCCCGAAGTTGCCTGCTTTCGTCCCTTTTTCAATTCCTCTATTTGTTCTCTTAGTGGACAAGTATCCCTCCAATGTCCTATATCATCGCACAAAAAGCACTTTTTTTCAATGGGTCTTCTTTCATCTTGCCCTTGTCTGCCCATGTCCTGTTGATCCTGTCTTCTGAAACTTTTTTCCTGCTGTCTGAAACCTCCTCTTGATCTGCATTCCGTGGTCCGATGTTCACTGCTTCCACACCCTAAACACCATCCATTATATTTCCGACACTCTCTTTTAAAGTGTCCTAACCTATTACACCAGTAGCACCTTTTTTCTTCACTACTATATCTTCTATTGCTCTGCCTGGTATACTCTCTTGTGTTTGTATTTTACTGGTATACCGGCCTACCTTAACGTACTTTATCCACATATGCGCCCTTTCTACCAGCTTCTTCGTTCAAAGTTGCCCATATCGGTATGCCCTCATCTTTGGATTCCTCTTTGTTGTCATCTAATTGATCCTCTTCTTGTGCCCAATTTAGTATATCTTTCCACCTTACTTTAGCGCTTTCTTTTTCACTTCCCATCCTTATTTTAAATCACCTTTCTTAAATTGTTTCTTCAATACCTGTTTATCTCTATCTTCCTCTTTAGTGGCTGCCTCATAAGTGGTTTGGATCCTTAATGCAAACTCGGCCACTTTTTCGTTTTTCCGCATTTCCATCTTCCAGAACTCCTTTTGTAAGTCTATCTGTTCACTTTCTTTTTCCTCCTTACACCAGCTTTTCAACCTTGCTACAATGGTGCTGTACTTAACCTTTGCTCTATAAATACTGTAATATGTCCTCAGTGCTGGGCCTTCTAAGAAATTCCTCAACTCCACCGCCCAACGATTTTTATCTTTGCCCAACTGCTCCCTTGCATACCTCTCATAGTCTTCTATGAATGCTTCAAATTTTTGTACTTTCTATTTTCCATATTTCAGAGGTTTCACTGCTTTAATATTAGCCCTACTAAATGATTTCATCACTTCAACCATTTCTCCGGCCAGGACGATAAATATCCTACTCACCGCCTTATTATATTCTACCCCTGACTCCTCTAGTTCTACTAACCTTTCGAGCCATTTTTTCCTCCTTGATCCAGCTCACTCTCAGCTTCGGATTCCTCTTCTGCAGTAGAGCTTTCGTCAACGGTATATCTTCTTTCTGTTCTCCTTCTCCTTTTCTTATTCTTCCTCTTTGGCTTATTATTGTCGTGCTCAATCACCACATCAAATGGATCGCTAGCCGCTTTATCCAAACTGCTTCCTTCATCTGACTCGTATCGTGTCATCCTCTTTGGTATGTCTTTCTTCCTGGTACTTTGTTCACGGGCTAACTTCCATTTCTGGTAAGCCTGGTCCTCAATCCTTACTCTATTCTTTATGTTGATAGTCTCTTTAGGGTCACCTTTCTGTCCTATATTGACAACTTCTTTCACCTCACTTCCTTTCTCTACATTTGTGGGTCCCTGTCTACTTTTCAAAGCCAGCAATAGTCCTTCTAATACCGTTGTCAGTCGGTCTACATCTACGTTTTCCTCCTGCGCTATGGCAACTTGGAATTTCTTCAAATACACGATTGGACTTTGTTCTTCATTGGTCTGTTTAATTTCCCCCATACCCATGTTGTCTCCCTGTTCCTTATCTGATGGTCCCATTTTAAAAGGAAAATAAGTAATAACAACAACAACAAAAAAAAACTTATATATAAACATATAACCTATATATATATATATATAATATATATATATACTAATATATAATATATATATTATATATATGATTTAATAATTATATGTAATTATATATATAATATTATATATTATATATATTATATTATATATATATAATATATATATATATATATATATATATATAATATATATATATATATATATATATAATATATATATATATATATTAATTTATATTATATATATATATCAGGCGGCTTCGTGCGTACAATTTATAGGTTGGTGCAATCTGAAATTTCACACCCACCAACCAATTATATAATATATATATATAATATATATATATATATAATATATATATATATATATATATAATGATATATATTATATATATATATATATATAATATATATATATATATACTATATATATATATAATATAATATATATAATATATATATATTATATATATATATATATATATATATATTAATATATATATATATATATATATATATATATATATTATATATTATATATATATATATATATATAATATATATATATATATATATATATATATTATATATATATATATATATATTAGTATATATAATATATATTATATTTAAAAATTTTTTTTAAATTTTTAATTTTGTTACTCAAATGTATAAGTATGAAGTAACTGAACATCAAATTTCTTTTATTTAAAAAAGAAAACGGCTCCCCGTTCTTTGGAATGAGCAATTTTTCAATAACTTTGCGATTTAAAAAAAATATTAACGATAAAATCCTTTTCTACCGAAAGCATTGCTAATGCCGAAAGCCTTCCTGCCCACAATTTCTCACAAAAAGTCTTAATCCTTTTTAACGTAGAGAAACACCGCTCAGCTTCCGATGGTCATCGGGATAGTTATAAGGACTTTTAATATTTGTCACATTCACTGAATGGGTCTTTTTAATTTTATTTTCACTTATAAAATCAAGGAAAGCTACCAGCTCCGACATTGAACGAAATCTTTCAGTGCTGTAAAAAGAAAGTTCCGTTGTGTACCTTTTTATGTGGAAGAGGTACATTACCAAGTTTCTTTAAGTTTTGGGCAGAAAGTTGGATATTATAATGGAAACATTTCAGGCATAAAAATGTAGAAGCAATTAGAATGACCTGTAAAATTTAAATCGTCTTCATCTGAAAAAATTATTGTGTCACATATTTCTTTTGCCTCTCTACTTTAAATTGAAAACCTGTTTCTGCTTCTCTCCGATTTGCTACATTGCGAGCGCTCTCTTGTTGAAAATTAAAAAATTTTCTTCTTATGAGAGAACTTTCCTCTCAAAAGTATCAATTCAGATCCTTAATTCTGCTGGGGTCAATGTTCCTCTTTTGAAGTTGACCATAAAGAAAGTCTAGGCATGATTTCTTGAAAAAAGAAATTCCAAAAAAAATTTAAAT
>JABUQX010111963.1:0-2500 GCA_015478945.1 Trachelipus rathkii | reverse complement strand
AACCAAAAAAAAAAAAAGTTCTTTCACCTCACCCCAAAATCTTGCAAAACGCTCCTATTCCTTTTTTTATTTTTTTTTTTTGTTCACCACTCTAAAATTAATCCTCTTATTCAGAATTTTCTTCGAGTTGACCAATGCTATAATATTGGAAAGCCCAATGCATGAATAGATATGTTCCTGTTGTACTGCTATATTTGTTATATTTCAAATATTGAACTTGAACCGATATAACCTTTCTTGCGGGAGTAAGAGTTCGTTCTTTGAAGAATTTACCCTAGAATGGTGATCCAAGAGACCAAGGGGTTGAAAAGACACAAAAATGGGTTTTTATATATATATATAATAAATAAAATGAATAAATATGTGTTTTATTATTCCTAGCTACCTATTACCAACTATATATACCAAAATCCTATAATTAAACCTATCAATAACCTATTACTAAATATAATATATGTATCGAATGCCGTATACCAAGAAACGTGAAATAAATAATATAAGACAATCTTTTTACAATTATTTATAAATTTAATTAACTTTAAATTTATATTGGACAGATACTTCCTTGGAAAACTGGTGTCAATTTTGGCTTTAATTCCCAGCCAAGACGTCCTTTTATTCCTCCGGAAAGATTCAGTAATTTACGGACCAAAGTTTGACTTTTGCCGCAGCAGTCAATAAATTGTATCCTTATCCTATAGATGGGTACTAAGTCCGCGAGTCAGCCTGACGAGTCACAGAATCCCTAAGGTCCTGAACTTCGTGGGTAAATGACAACGATTTTTCCAAAGTAACTCGGAACCTGCGTACACATTTTTCGTTCGATTTTAGCCCGTAATCCAATTTTGGCTCGGCTATCCTTAATGACCGTCCTTTTAGATTTATCCTTATTTTAGTTCTGGAACCAGCCTCGGTCCCAGTCTTGACCTCAGTCTCAGTCCCTTGTAATCATAAAAATAATCAAGCAATAACTTATTGCCAAAACTAACGGCATCAATAATAATAATAATAATAATAATAATAATAATAATAATAATAATAATAATAATAATAATAATAATAATAATAATAATAATAATAATAATAATAATAATAATAATAATAATAATCCCCCCACGTAATGCACACATAATATTTATAATGCGCTTGATAATGTAATAAAACCTAGCACTCGGTTCAGTTATCCAATAATATGTTCGGTTGACCTAAAAATAATATAAATCCTAGCATACCTAAATATCCCTGAATATCGATAATAATAATCATTAACATAACGAAAATAGCAATAACGATAGCACCAAAAATAATAATAATAATAATAATAATAATAATAATAATAATAATAATAATAATAATAATAATAATAATAATAATAATAATAATAATAATAATAATAATAATAATAATAATAATAATAATAATAATAATAATAATAATAATAATAAAAATAATAATAATAATAATAATAATAATAATAATAATAATAATAATAATAATAATAATAATAATAATAATAATAATAATAATAATAATAATAATAATAATAATAATAATAATAACAATAATAATAATTTCCCTTTTTTAAACTATACCTAATCGTAATCGGTTAATTAAACCTGTGTGTGTGTCCTTCTTTGTATCAATTTCCTATACCCTAAATTTCCTTATTGCACCTTCGTATGTGTTTACTAACACACACACACACACATATATACATACATACATATATATATATATATATATATATATATATATATATATATATATATATATATATATATATATATATATATATATATATATATAGTAATAAATACAACCCCAAATGTATTTTCCCCATGCTGAGATTCGATCCTGGACCTAGCAGATGAGCGTGCAGGTGTTTAGACCACACTACGCCACGACGAGCTAAAAAAAGAGCTTGTCGATACCTCCTCTGGTGAATAAACACTCACAAAGAAAGGAGATCATCGGGCTCTTCCCGCTCGCACTCGGGCGTAGTGTCAAACAGGGTTACCGCGCATGGAGAAGAATACTGAACCGGGGGATAAAAAATACACTTAATAGTTGCATACCCACAACATAACAATAGTAATAAATACAACCCCTAAAATGTATTTTCCCCATGCTGGGATTCGATCCTGGACCCTAGCAGATGAGCGTGCAGGTGTTTGACCACTACGCCACGACGAACTAATAGAAGAGCTTGTCGATACCTCCTCTTGTGAATAAACACTCACAAAGGAGATCATCGGGCTCTTCCCGCTCGCACTCGGGCGTAGGGTCAAACAGGGTACCGCGCATGGAGAAGAATACTGAACCGCGGGATAAACTCGTCGTGGCGTAGTGGTCTAAACACCTGCACGCTCATCTGCTAGGGTCCAGGATCGAATCCCAGCATGGGGAAAATACATTTTAGGGTTGTATTATTACTACTGATACGCGGAGTATGCAGCTGTAGTATTTCTTATCCCCGTTTCCGTATTCTCACATGCGCAAG
>JABUQX010111962.1:7500-17115 GCA_015478945.1 Trachelipus rathkii | reverse complement strand
TGTTTGTTTGTGTCTGTTTGTTTTGTGGTTGTTGTATGTGCATGCAAGATGGCAGATTTGCACCGGCGCGGGCTTACTATCGACTTTGCTAACATCCGTGGCTTGCAATCTAACTCTGCTTCCGTGGAATACCACCTCTCTAACTCTAATCCTAACCTTTTGCTCCTGTCTGAGACCCAGATGGCTAGGAATTCATCCTCTAACTCGTTTAATATGTCCAACTATAACTTATTTCATAATTTCCGTCTAAAGGGTGGAGTATGTGCCTATGTAAACATAAACACTCCTGTAACACGTCTCGAGAATCTTGAATCTCCTAACTTCGATGTTCTGTGGCTTAAAATCTTTTTTCCTTCTACTACAATAATCTTGTGCTTCTGCTACTGTTCTCCTAACAGAACAGATTTTCACGCCTTTTTTGAATATCTTACTACTTCTCACGAGACTGTTATATCTTCTCATCCAAATACTGAGGTCCTCTATTTAGGGGATTTCAATGTACACAACACTGAATGGTTGGGGTCCTCTCATACTGATTTAAGTGGGGAGGAGGCCGAATCATTTAGCATTCTCAACGATCTGGAGCAACTAATTAAAGAACCCACACACATTCCGGATCTTCCCAACCAATTCTTGAACACACTTGACCTATGTTTCACCACTAGTCCTTCTCTCTATAAATACACCACCTTCGCTCCTATTGGTAAATCTGACCACAACCTTATATCTCTTAATTTTAATACTTTCTCTCCAACAGTTTATTACCTCAGGGTTTTTTATGGCTCAACTGATCGGGGCCGATTGGGGCCTTGCGTTGCTTCTACGCTAACTATAATTGGAATGACTGCTTTGTCTCTGGTGACGCTTCAACTTCTGCCGATAAGGTGGGAGCGGTAATCGTTGATGGGATGAGCAGGTTCATTCCTTCTTCGACTAAATCTTTCTCTCCTCCTAATCCATGGTTCGATCGTGCTTGTTCTCTGGCCATTCAGGCTAGAGACAGTGCGTATCGGGAGTGGAAAAATTCTCGTTCTCCTATCACTCTTGCTAATTTTCATTCTGCTAGAAATCGTTGCAGGGATACTCTTCGACGAGCAAAGCGGGCTTTCATCAAACGAAAGTACGCTAACCTCCTTGGTTCTCCTACTGACAAATCTTTCTGGCCTCTTGCCAAAAACATCTCTAACAACTTCTGTAAATCTGTCTTTCCTCCTCTTATTCGTTCTGATGGTTCTGTTGCTAATTCTCCAACTGAAAAGGCCAATCTCTTCGGCCTCCTATTTTCCTCTAACTCAACCCTGGACGATTCTGGCATTCCTCATCCTCCTCCTTTTCCTCTCAGGTGTCCTATGCCTTTGCCTGTGATTACATTCGATCGGGTGCATGGGCTCCTGAAATCTATGAACGTTAGGAAGGCGGGTGGCCCGGATGGCATTCCTCCCCGAGTTTTGAGGGAGTGTGCTTCTGTGCTATCCCCGCCCCTCGTTCAACTATTATTATATTCTCTATGTCTCAATACTAACACTTTCCCTCAGTGTTGGAAGCACGCACATGTCCAACCTATTCCGAAAAAAGGAAGCCGCTCTGATCCTTCTAACTATCGCCCTATAGCTCTTACTTGTATTCTATCTAAGATCTTTGAAACTCTTCTCAACTCTCATTTCTTAGATCATCTGGAATCTCATTCACTTCTTTCCGATCGCCAGTACGGCTTTCGGCGCTCGAGGTCTACTAGCGATATACTTTCCTATCTTACTGATTTATGGTTTTCCGCCCTTAGGAACTACGGGGAGACTTGCGTGGTGGCGCGCGCTTGGACATATCCACATTTGACCGGGTATTGCACGCGTCACTGCTCTCCAAGCTCCCCTCCTTGGGCTTCTCTTCTCTTTGCTTACTTTTGTCTAGCTTTCTTTCAATTGCTCAATATCGGCTGTTGTTGATGGGGCGACTTCTTCTTCCTTTCTGTCAATAGTGGTGTTCCTCAGGGTTCTGTCTTATCTCCTACTTTATTCTTACTTTTCATTAATGATCTTCTCACCTGCACTTCTAACTCTATTCACTCATATGCCGATGACTCGACCCTTCATTCTTCAACTCATTTCAATTCTGCTCCTTCTTTTACTTCTAGAATTGCCTCTCGTCTTAATCTTTCCGATTCTATTCTCGCTGATCTGGATAGAATTTCCGGGTGGGGTCGTCTGAACCTTGTGAAATTCAATTCTTTAAAACTCAACTTCTACAAATCTCCCTCTCTAAGACACCTTCTAACTTTCCTATCTCTTTCGACGGTTCTCTCGTCTCTCCTGTTGACAATATAAACATCCTTGGCCTTAACATAAACAAAAAAATTGTCTTGGAAACCTCACATCACAACGGTTGCTAGGGCGGCCTCAAAGAAACTGGGAGTTCTGTTTAGACTGCGAGACTTTTTTTTTTCTTCTCAGTTACTCCAGCTATACAAGGGCCTCATCCGCCCTTGTATTGAGTACTGCTCTCATATCTGGGGGGGCTCTGGTTTCACCCGGCTTTTGGATAGGGTCGAGTCAAAAGCCAAAAGGCTTATAAACTGTTCTGCACTTTCCAGTTCTCTTGACCCTCTATCTTTGCGGCGCGATGTTAGTGCTTTATCTCTTTTCTATAGGTACCGCAGCGGCAGGTGCTCGAGGGAGCTTATCACTTGCGTACCTCCACCTTTACGTCGCCCTCGTAGAACTAGGGGTGCTGTGTCTGCACACGAGTTTTGTGTTGATGTAGGTAACTCCAGGCTAGTTCGCTGCGGTGCTTCCTTCCTTCTTTCCTGCCACATCTGTTCTGTGGAATTCTCTTCCATCTTCTGTGTTTCCTGCTGAATTTAATCTCCCCCCACTTTCAAAGCCTGCGTCTGTGCTCATCTGCGTAATTTACTTTAGTTGTTGACTTCTGAGGCGTGCAACACCTCCTTAAATAGCCCCGCCCGTGAGTGGTGAAAGTGAATTCTAAAAAAATTTATATATATTTATTGCATGAGAGTGTTATATAAAAAAATATATATATATATATATATATATATATATATATATATATATATATATATATATATATATATATATATATCTGTCCTTCTCTTTAGTCTGCATAAACATGTGCTTCATTCTTTTTGTGGGTTAGTTTTATTATATGATTTACCAACAAATTTTGAGTGTTGGGATTACAGACTGTGTAACGGTAAATACAAAAATTAAATTTAAATGTTTATACGCACCATAAAAAGGGACAAGGACCGGAGATATATAGTATAGAAAGAAAGAGCAGCATATATATATATATATATATATATATATATATATATATATATATATATATATATATATATATATATATATATATATATATATATATATATATATATTGAATTTTGAACTTCGTCAGTTTTGAATTTTTTTTTTTTAAATATATTTCTAGTATATGATCCTAACAATCAATTTAAGTGGTAACGGACATGATTCAAAAATATATAGAACCTTTTACGTTTTACGACTCCGTCAGTTTTAATTTTTTTTTTTTTAACTAAAGGAATACCCAAGGGTAAACCGCAAAGATGGCAGGAGTCGGGGTCTCTCGGCCTTCCGGGGGAACGACAGGGTAGGACTATTTCCCCCCCTCCGGGGAGGAACCCCCGCTCTTTGGGATTTGGGTGTCGCGAGGGTTCCTCCCTCCCCTACGGGTATGGAAAACGTCCCCCCCTCTCCCCCGTCGTTTTTATTTTTTTTTACATATTTGTAATAAGCTTTATACGCTTATTCCAAATATGTAATTGGTTTTTCTGTAAGTGTCGTACTTTTCGAGATATTTCATTTATGAAAAATATTTTTTTATTTATTTTTTTTACATTTTGTAATAAGCTTTATACGCTGATTCCAAATATGTAATTGGTTTTTCTGTAAGTGTCGTACTTTTTGAGATATTTCATTTTTAAAACAATATTTAACATAAATGTGATTTTTAAAAATTATTTAAAATATTTCGAACTTTTTGAATCATGTCCGTTACCACTGAAATTCATTGTTGGTATCATATAGTAGCAATATATTAAAAAAAAAAAAAAAATCAAAACTAACGCAAGCTTAAAACAGAAAAGGGACTATATATATATATATATATATATATATATATATATATATATATATATATATATATATATATATATATATATATATATATATATATATATATATATATATATATCTATACATATATATATATAAAAAAAAAATTTATATATATATATATATATATATATATATATATATATATATATATATATATATATATATATATATATTTCTATATATATTTATATATATATATATATATATATATATATATATATATATATATATATATATATATATATATATATATATATATATATATAAAATTATAAAAAAATGCATGTTTTATATAACAAATAATTAATTAATCAACTATTGTTTTAGTTTATTTGTTTTTCAACTTTAAAAGCTATATATATATATATATATATATATATATATATATATATATATATATATAATCTATAGTTTATGATGTCATAAGCGTATATATATAGATATATATATATATATTATATATATATATATATATATATATATATATATATATATAGGCCAGCATCCCGAAAGCCACATGCATGTAACTTTAAAACTATAACAGCTACAGGAAAATAAATAACATTTTTGATTTCAGCAAGCAATTTCATCGATGAAACTTAAAAAAAAATTATTTTATTCTAATATTTATTAATAATACCTTAAATATTAGTATAATCTTAGGTCTGGCAAGCGTACGCTCTCATCAACCTTCCATTCCTGCAGTAATACGAGAGCAAGAGTTACCAAATAGTGTTTTGTTTTATTTGCTCTGGAGAAAATGTTATTTTTTCTTTTTATTTCCTTTTTAGGGGGTTCGAGCCGACGGAGGGACAGAGGGGGGACGAAGTCTCCCCCGGTAGGCCGAGAAACCCCGACTCTGTCCATCTTTGTTGTTTACCCGTGGGGTATCCTTTAGTTAAAAAAAAAATTCAACATTTGGCACCTTTGCGCGCTCCCTCGGAGTACTCGAGCTCCTTCGTATTCTCAAAAAACGGTAATTATTATACAAGTTTTCCAACATTTTTAACAATTTTAAATTTTTAAAAGCGTTATTTTTTTTATTTTTTTTTATTTCATGGGTAAAAATGTCTCCTGATTAATAAAATTATATTTATTTTCCTGTAGCTGTTATAGTTTTTTAGTTACATGCATGTGTCTTTCGGGATGCTGACCATATATATATATATATATATATATATATATATTTATATATATATATATATATATATATCGTCCTATATATAACAATATATAAACATAAATATATATATATATATATATATATATATGGTAAACATATACATAGGATACGCCCCCTTATGTATATTTTACATATAAATATATATATATATATATATATATATATAATATATATATATATATATCGATAAATATCGATATATCGATTATTGGATATATATATATATATATATATATATATATATTAAATCAAATGTCCCAAATGGTTTTGAGATTTATAGAGTACGAATAGATTGTTGCGAATAAATGTCCCAAAAGTACTCATTTTTGGGATTTATTGTTTTTTGGGGTATATCACTAACGAATACCCACGGGTAGTCCGCCCCGATGTCAGGAGTCGGGGTCTCTCGGCCTCTAGGTGGACTACGGGGGGACTAATCCCCCCTCCGGGGATGGTCTCCGGAACCCCCGCTCTTTGGTCTTTGGGTGTCGCGGGGGTTCCTCCGACCATCCCCTCCGGGGTATGAAACGTCCCCTCCTCCGTCCCCCATCGGCTCGAGCCCCCTAAAAAGGGTTAATACTCCATTTTAGGGGGCTCGTTGACTCACTGTGCCGTAAAAGTAGCCCTAAACTTTACTGATCCACTGTGCCGTAAAACTAGCCCTATAACTTTTACTGATAGAGGGTTTAGTAGATGCCGAAATATATAAGCACGATATTTTGGATATATTAATGTAAATCAGAGGTCTTACCTGCTAAATTTAAATTTATATTTGACCTACAAAATTAAAGAAATGTTTTAAAACATCAGCTATATTATATTATAGAGATATATATATATATATATATATATATATATATATATATATATATATATATATATATATATATATATATATATATATATATATATATATATAAGCACGATATTTTGGATATATTAATATGTAAATCAGAGGTCTTACCTATTAAATTTAAAAGATTTCCTAATTGACATTTTGCCTTCAATTTTTGGAAATATTTGATTGATAATGCTGCAAACACTTAAAAACTTAAATAATCAGCAGTTATAATTTTAAACTTCAAATAATTTATAAATATTCCTATTTTAAATTCATTCCTCTAACACCTCCTACTTCTATAAGTTTCAAAACATTACTGGAAGTCTGGAACCAATATGGCTGCCATTTATCTGTCTAGCTGTTTCAATAAAATAATGACAATGGGTATTTTTGAAAATATAGGGTCGATCGATAACATATATCGGATAAATATCAAATGTTGGTTTGATAAATGGATTTATCCGTTTAACCCATATTAATTGTATATATATATATATATATATATATATATATATATATATATATATATATATATATATATATATATATAGAGTATATATATATATATATATATATATATATATATTACCTCAGTAACGCTTCGTTACGGAGTTATTAGCGATGGAACCTTAACCTTTAAGAGGGGGGGGGGGAATACGGTATGCGGCACAGGATTCCCCATAAACAACACGATTGCATATCTTTATTCAGGACATTATAATACAAAGGTTACAGGTTACAATAGGTGTTCATAGTGCTCCCCCCCCCAGACCTGATGCATGTAAGGAACCTCCGTAAAACGGATATTGTCGCGGACCCGCATTCAGCTGTTGTTAGGTCTGCACACGCTTGCTGATTCTTTCCTGCAGTTCCCGAACTTCATTGACTGGAGTGGTGCATGCGACACTTTTGATTGTGCCCCAGGCAAAGAAGTTCAACGGTGTGAGATCCGACGAACGTGGAGGCCAGGCAACAGTGCCTCTCTGACCTCTCCATCGTAAAGGGTAGTTAGTATTAAGTCAGGTGCGTGTGTCTCTGGAGAACTGAGTTGGACAGCCATCCAATTAAAACCACATGTGAGTAAGATTTAACAAGGGTACATCCTCAAGGAGCACCCCGAAACCATTCCGGAATAATTGAAGGTAGTTCTGGCCGTTCAGGCGGTAAGTTAGAAAATAGAAGCCGAGGAGATTGTGACCCAGTAATCCCAGCTTCACATTATATTTAAATTCGTGATGGTAATTTTACTCCCTGATTGCATGAGAATTCTCCTGCGCCCACACGTGACTTCCTCTGGTAGCGAGCCATGTCTACTGAAGAAAGGCTTCGTCTGTCCACAGCACCGACTCTGGGAAACGTCTGTTCACATTACACTGCCCGATAAACCATTCGCAGAAGTCGCGTCGATGTCCTATATCGGTGGGCAGTAAATGCTGCATACACGTCACAAATGATATTTTTGGCCATTGTTCTCCATATTGCTGATCGTGGAACAGCAAGTTCGGCCGTCTCTTTACGAACACTTTATGACGTGATTGCGTAAAAATACCGGAGAATGTCATGGGCGCGATGGCGGTGGCGAAGTACCGCATAAACTCCATCCGCAATGCCAGCCAGTTTGAATGTCCCAGTGACACATATTGTAGTTGCTGATACGTCCCAGTGAATACATACCTATGCGGTAACCTTCTCGTTGGATATCGCAAGGTACATGCACGCCGCACCTCACTTGCATTTCCATCACACAATCCTTACACTTACACAATATCGGCATACTCTCTGTTGAAATACGTGTGGGGAGTCGAAAAACGTATGTAATATATATATATATATATATATATATATATATATATATATATATATATATATATATTATTAAGGTTATTGTTATATACATATAGCCCCCTATATGGCCATGATACATATATATATATATATATAAGAGTGGTATATATATATATATATATATATTGCTAAGGTTGTTATTATATAAAGAAGAATATGTTACTATATATATTATATATATGCTATATAAGGTTATTAGTTAGTTATGTTTCATAAGGCTATATTACATATTGTTGTTGTTATATATAGCATATAGAAGAAGTTAGCATATATATATATTGTTATATATATATATTGTTGTATATATATATATACATAGTAGAGTATGAGAGGAAGAGAGTAGAAAGAGTATATATATATATATATATATATATGGAGAGTATATATATATATATATATATATATATATGTATATGGGTATCATCCATTGATGATTTAAAACCATAAAATATATGATTTATCCTTCATCGTTATTCGCTTTGAATATTTTCAATAAATGCTATCGAAATTTGCATTTTTGATTTTGTATAATTTATATTAATGTTCTTATAATTTGTGCTAGAATATTCATATTAAGCATTCATAAAACAACAATTTAATTTTAAAAAGAGACATTTTCAAACTTTTCTTCAAAAACATAGAGTAGGGTTAAATTTCAACCTTCATATATATATATATATATATATATATATATATATATATATATATATATATATATATATATATATATATATATATATATATATATATATATATATATGTTTTTGGGTAATAAGGTGATATAGTAAAAACGAAAGTGAACACTTACAGTTTATGTGGAAGGATGACGGGAAGACGAGAAGTCTTGCCCTGTAGTAATTCAATTCTTTATTGGATAAATCACCCGTTGGCTCTATTACTTCTTAGGAAGAGGAAGGATATGGGCCAACAACTCAGCAATCAGATCGATAAGAACTCAGCAATCAGATCGATAAGATCGACAACAGTGCACATGCAAAGAGAAACAAAAAAAGAATTTAGCAAAAATATTGACATACATGACAAGCTCAAAAATAAAAAATAAAAATCGCACGCGATTGCATCAAATTACCTTTTATGAACTTTTTTTACACACTGCTTGGGGTGAGTGCAAACTCAACCACACATAAGTAGGTGCAAGCAGAGGACTTCAAGCAACTCAAACAGCAAATAATTAGCGAAATAAAGGAGTAAAGGTAAACCAATAAAATGGATTATATATATATATAAGCTTTAACACAATTTATAGTAAATTTTATTATTAGGTTGTTTCATATATAAGTTTAAATATTATAGTTATATTAATATATATATATATATATATATATATATATATATATATATATATAATATATATATTAATATATATATATTTATATATATATATATATATCATGGGGCGTCACTCACGCGACGCGCGCCCCAGTCCACGAGTTAATATCTCCATACAATGATTTTGCAAATTCATAATGTTTCGATAAAATTCTCTTATTTTTTGCGAAAGTTGGTCAAATAAATGAAATTATTACATAATAAAAATAAAAGATTATGCAAAATTAAAATGAAAAAGGTAAGAA
>JABUQX010111962.1:0-2500 GCA_015478945.1 Trachelipus rathkii | reverse complement strand
ACACACAGTTTAAATCACAACTTAATTTGAATAGTTAACACATGAAAAGCCATAAATAATTTTGATCATGAAATTAATGACTTCTTTAACACGAAATCAAAAAGGCAAAAACGGAGATTCACAAATGGTATTCGGTATTCACGACACGAAAGCAAAAAGGCAAAGACCTTGATTTAGGTAATTTTTTTACCGAGTGAAATTTTGCTATTCTTGTTCCTTTCAATTCAAAAGGGAACATCTCTCCATTTTTAACTCAAAACAAATGAATAACGCTTTTATCATTAAATCATTAATTACCACTTTGAACATTTGACATACAATTGAAAGTGAGTGTGACATAATATTTGAGATTTAAATAGATAAGCTAAATACGATATGCGCTTAAGATTAAATTTTAATATCCTGGGCGGGGGCGATGGCATAAATTACGACGAATTTGTGCCATAATAAAAAAAAAGAAAAAAAAATCTTTAATCATTAAATTATCCGAAATAATTTGTTAATCGTCAGAATCTGAGGATTCTTCTGATTCCGATTCCGAATCGATACCGACATTGAGAAATTTAGATCGCGCCACGACCGCCGCTTTTCTTTTAGGACGAGATTGCTGATTTGTTGTGGAATTATCATTGGTTACGGTTGGGATTACACTAGGACTGGTTGCCTGAGAAGAAGATGGTAAAGGAACCATCCTAGTAGAAGGGGCATCAGTTCCTAACGAGTTATTACGATTCCCACTATGAGTCAATGATAATTCTAGAGGGAATAAATGTTTAATAGGATACACATTTATTAGCCGTCCAGGGGTACGGACTTTAACTGAACGAACTTTGTTATCATCTCCATATATGAGCGTTTGGATTATGCCCATTTGCCAATATGGGCGCTCCTTTACAGGACTTTTAATGAGTACAACGTCCCCCACTTTTACTTTATTTTTCCATGCGACCTGATACAGATCTCTTCCTACTTCTCTCAGGCTTAAGAGGTACTCGGTATACCATCGAGTTCTAAAGTCCTCGAACATCTCCGAAGATCTCTTGAGGGACTGAATAAGTTCCTCTCTTGAAGGTGAATTGGAAGAAGTAGGATCAGTTAAAATGAGACTTGTATTAGCCAAAGGTTTTAAAAAACTTGGTGTTAAAGGGACAATATCGTTGTCCGAAGAGGTGTAAGTTAGAGGTCTCGAGTTGATGGCGTCGGCGATATCCGCCAGGATAGTGATAAAATCAAAATATTCCAAACTTTTACGCCCTACTGTCTTGTAGAGGCAGTTTTTGACAGTCCGTATTGATCTTTCCCACATACTTCCCATCCAAGGGCTATACAATGGAATTCGGATATGTTTAATTTGATTTTGACGCAGAAACTCGGAACCTGTTTCCGAAACAACGAATTGTTCAAGAGCATCCGCGCTTCTATTAAAGGAGCGGGCATTGTCACTATATAAGAAATTTGGAACTCCAAACTTGGTGACAAAACGCTTGAACGATTGCACAAATGATTTTGCAGACATGTCAGGGATCAAATCTAAATACACAGAACGAATGTTGAGACAAGTGTACAACAATATGTACATTTTTTGTGGTTGATTTGAACCTTTGACTTTGACAAAGAAGTGTTTAGTGTAGTCAACACCTACACTAGTGAAAGGACGATAAAAGTTAACTTGAGCTTTTGTGAAATTCGTGAACTTTGGATATTGAAAGGAAAAGCTGTTGTACTTTGTGCAAATTACACATTCCGACAGTATTTTTCTTATCGTGTGTCGAGCTGATGTAATCCAATAACCTTTTAAGCGAATACATGTAAGGGTTGCCTGAATGCCAAGGTGTTTACAGGCAACATGCGCATCTTTAATGATGAGAAAGGTCAGATGATGTGATTTACCAAGTACCACAGGATTCACCACCTCAAAACATATTAGTATATACCGCGCAACAGCTGATCTCCTTACTTCTGATGAGCCTGAGTCAATCTAAAAAGAGTTGAGCCACCAAACACAACCTAGGTGGGTGCTTAGCCCACACCAGTGTTCGACTTAAACATTCAGTTAAGAAACGATAAGTTCAACAACGAAAAGCTTCCTTGCGCATAACTTTTAACCACCAGAAAAGGTCGTGAGGCTTTCCTGTGTGTCACATTTCGATTGAGAAAGAGTGTTGATACACGAATTGAAAAGTAAGAACATACTCTATAAAACTAATGTTGCACAAAGAAGAATATGCGTGAAATGTTGGATGCATAGGCAGGAGGTTTGGCCGTGTAGCACCATTAAAATGTTGAAGAAGGGGTCCCACCTACATATCCTACCCCCCGAACTTGCTGAATTTTGGGCCAGTTAAAACCTGATTCATGGGAGCCAGTTCGCGACAAAATTCCAAAGGCCTTAGGTTTTTGACAAAAACTCCTCGGTGATAATCCTCGAGTTTATCAAGTCGGCAGGTTTTCATCCGTTTTAAGCGTTAGTGAAAGAGATAGTGCAGTTAAATTGTCATCT
>JABUQX010111961.1:7500-15000 GCA_015478945.1 Trachelipus rathkii | reverse complement strand
ATTCCGAAACGAAGTATAATTGAGGAGCTTGGAAAATTCTTTAATTAGCTTGCTTTTTCTTCTTTATATTATACGGAAATAAGCGTTAGGTTAGGCTACGTTAAGTTTTTTTTTAATTAAAATTCGTAAAGATACTTAAGAAACTTAGGCAAGAAAGAAAAAGCTTATTTCGAACTCGGTTCATTTGTAAAAATAAATGTGTTCAGTAGGAACTTTGACAGTACCTAAGGTTCCTATATATATATATAATATAATATATCATATATATGTAATATATATACTAATATATATATATATATATATATAATATACCTATAATATAATATAATATAATACTATATCAATATATATATATATATTATATATTACAGGATACAACACCACCGCCCCACGGAATGAGCTCTTAATCTAGGAGGGCATTGCTACTATTTAAACGTCCGAGCAGGGACAAAGCCAAGCAATAGAGAATAGCTCACATTACACTCACCCGACCAGTGCAAACATCGGGACACTCGGCTTTGTTTGGTGAGTGCACTACCACTGAGATATCGGGCGCTTTTATATAAATAAATATAAAATGAATAATATGAGCGTATCCTAATATCCTAATATCCTAATGATATTTTTGTACGTACCCTCTAAAAATTAATCTTTAGCTAGCATTGACATCTGTAAATATGGTTAATCTATGCTACTTATATATCATATATATATATATATATATATAATATATATAATATAAATATATTATATATATATTAGATATATATAATTTTTTTTAGTATATATATATAATACTAATATATAATATATATATATATATAATATATATACTATATATATATATAAGTATATATATATATAATATATATATATATAATATAAATATAAACTAAAAGATACCCAAGGGTAAACCGGAGATATGGCAGGAGTCGGGGATTCTCGGCCTTCCGCGGGAACGACAGGGTAGTACTATCCCCCCCTCAGATTTCGAGCATTTCATCACGAAGCGTTGGGTTTATCTGTAAAAAAAATTTGCATTTCTTATACAATTCTCGATACTTTTCGATGCGCCTCTTACTAATCTTAAGTTTAGAATTATATCATTTTTCGCACACTTCTTTCAGTGCAGCAAAGAAATTTTGTTTAAAGTTAAGGAATATTGTGTACAAGGATGACGAAGGATCTTGACCTTTTTCTTGAACCCATCGACGCTTTCGACTAAGCTCTTCAATATCCAGAAGCTTTTCATACTCAAACTGTTCGGAGAGAAGATGTCCCGCAATTCTAACAGGGCTCCCAGCTTTTTTTGCAGGCCATCTTAGCAAACCCCATTGCGATATGAGGTTTCCAAGATAGCTTTATTTTTCATGTTCAGACCAAGAACGTTATGTTATAGTCCACAGGTGAAACGGGAGAGCCGTCGAAGAAGATAGGAAGTTGGGAGGTGTTTTTGAGAGGGAGATGTGAAGAAGTTGAGTTTTTAAAGAGTTGAACTTCACAAGGTTGAGGTGACCCCATCGGGAAATCTCATCCAGATCAGCTAGAAATAGAATCGGAAAGCTGGAAGAGGAACAAGCAACTCTAGTAGCCGAAAGATGGAGCAGATTTAAATGAGTGGTAAGAATGGAGAGTTAAGTTCATCGGCATAAGAAACTGAATAGAGTTAAGATGAAGCCAGCTAAGAATATCCTCGATTATTGATTACGTAAGAATAAAAATTTTGAGATAAAACACAGAACTCTTGGGGACGCCTACAGTAACAGTAAAGGTTGAAGATGTTCGCTTCACATCAACAAGTGCCGAATATCGGAGCGCATCTGAGAGAAACTAGATAAAGTGAGCAAAGAAGAGCCAGAGGAAATCCCGAAGCTTAGCAAAAGAGTGACTCAGCCAGTCACCTGTCAAAGGTTTTGATACTGTCAAGCGTCACCACACATGACTCCACATAGTCCCTAAGGGCAGAAAACCATAGATCAGTAAGATATTAATGTCAACAGTTGACATCGAACGTTGAAGACCAAGTTCTGTGATCTGAAAGGAGAGAATCAAAGATTCCAAATGATCCAGGAACTAAAGGTTGTAGAGAGTGTCAAAGGTATTAGACATAATGCAAGTAAGAGCTTAAGACGCATAGTTAGATGGATCAGACGTCACCCTTCTTTGGGATCGGCTGAACATATGCCCACTTCCAAAACTGAGGGAAAAGTGTTAGAATTAAGGCACAGAGAGTAGAGACGAACGAAGATAGGCTCCAGCTCGAAGCACCACTCTATCCAGAACACAAGGAAGAAATACCGTCCGGGCCACTATCCTTCCCAATATTCAAAGATCTCAGGATCTCATGCACCTGATCATGTGTAACCACAGTTGGAGCCATGGAACACCTGAGAGGAGAAGAAATATGAGTTATTTTTTCTGGAATCGTCCAGGGTGGAATTAGATGAAAAGAGGAAGCCGAAGAGATTAGCCTTTTTTAGTAGGAGTATTAGCTACAGATCGTCCAGAGCAAAAATAGGATGAGGAAAAGACGATTTACAGAAGTTATTAGAGATATTTTTTTCAAGGGGATAGAGATTATTATCAGCAGGAGACCCAAGGAGGTAGGCGCACCTCCTTTAAAAGAAATCACCGCCTTAGGTTTCACAAATAAATCGATTGCATACATCCCGCAGTGTTGACACGAAATTAGCAAGAGTTTAAGAGAAGGAGAGTTTTTCCATTTCCGTTAAGAGTTTTCTCTATCATGAAGAGTACGAGAGCAGGTGCCATCGAACCACTGATTATGAGGAGAAAAAGATTTAGTGGAAGATGGACATGAACCTGCTCATCCCTCCGAATTATGTCTCCTACTTTTTCAGCAGTCACTGAAGCATCCTCCTAGTCAAAACAAGGTTCATATCAAGGGTAGGTAAAGCAAAGACAGCAACCAATTCCCCCCAAATATAATATAGTATATAATTATATATATATAATATACATATATATAATATATATTATATAATATATATATAATATATATATATCATATATATATTATATATATATATAATATATATAATATTATATATATATATATATCATATATATATTATTTAAGCAGTTTAGGGAAGAGGGAAAATTTAATCTTTTCAATACTCTAAAGTTTAAAGAAAAAGCAAATTAATATAACTAAATTATATTTTCAATAGCTAATAAAAAACATATGTGGCACGTAAGCCAATTTTCAAACCCTTCAATCATTAATTAATATTACAACTGAAAAGACCATAACAAATGCATGAAGCAGTTACCAATTGTATATATATATATATATATATTATATATATATATAGATATAGATTATATATATATATTATACATATATTATATATATATATATATATATATAAGATAATATATAGTATATTATATATATATAATATTACATGTGAATATGATAATTAGACACAAACATTACCATTAAGGAAAAAAGTGCCTACTTCAATAAAATTGAAATCCAATAATTATTCCAAAAGTTTTGCAATAAAGACTTTGAAATTTATGGAAGAAATACTCTCTCTCTCCTCTCTCCCGCTCCTCTCATCTCTCGTCTCTTCTCTCTCTCTCCTCTCTCTCTCGTCTCTCCTCTCTCTCTCTCTCGCTCTCACTCTCTCTCTCTTCTCCTCTCTCTTTATATGAAAATTTTTGAAACAAAGAAATTAGACACTTTAGTATAATATATATAATATATAATATATATATATATATATATATATTATATATATATATAGATATATATATTATATATATATATATACATATATAATTATATATATATATATATATTTATAATATATATATATATAATTTTTTAATGAAGGCATTGAGAACTTGGTTGTTTTCAATTCCTCGAAATGTAATGCCTTAATCTTTATACTAAGACATAATATCTACACAACTATAAGTATCTTCTGCGATAGCACTATATATATATAATATATAAAAATATATATAATATAATATTATATATATATATATATATATTATATATAAGATTATATATAATATTATATTAAAATATTATATATATATTATATATAATTATAAATATATTATATTATATATAATATATATATAATATAATATAATATATATATAATAATATAATATAATAATAATATATATATATATATATATATATATATATATATATATATATATATTATATATATAATAATATATAGTATAAATTTAAATTTATTATATAATATAATATATAATAATATATATATATATATATATAATACTATATATATATATATGATATAATATATATATATAGTATAAATTTTACAGTTGTCACCACCATTCACAGGCGAAGCCCTATTCAAGGAGGGGGTATTAAACACAACAAAAGTGCCACCATCTAACGCAGATTTCGAAGAATGAGCAACAGAATTTTCACAGAACAAGAGGTGCGCTGGAAAGAAAGAAGCACCGCAGCGAGCAAGTCTGGAGTTACTAACCTCAACGCAAAAATTCATGTGTAGTACAGCACCTCTTGGCTACGAGGGCGTCGTAAAGGTGTGGTAACGCGAGTCTTAAGGTCCTCAAACACTTGCCACTGCTGGAACTGAGAAAAAATAATAAAGCTCCACACTCAGGGTCAAGCTGAAATGAAAGCACATAAACAGTTTATTAAGCCTATTTAGCCTATGACTCGCCCTATCAAAAGCCGGGTGAAACCAGGACCACTCCTGATATGAGAGCAGTATTCCATCAAGGGTGAATAGACCCTGATATTGGATCGAGAAGAGAAAAAAGAGTCATCGAGACTGCTGGAACTCCCATTTCTTGAAAACTCCAAGCACCTTTGATTTGATGTGAGGTTACAGACATTTATTTGTTTAGTAAGGCAAGGATGTTCTATTGTCAACAGGGAGAGAACGATAGAAAACGGTCGAAAGAGATGGAAAAAGTAGATGGTTGTCTTAGAGGATGGGAGATTGTAAAGTTGGGTTTTAAAGAATAAATTCACAAGACTGAGACGACCCCACCGAACAATTATCGCAAGATCAACGAGAATAGATCGAAAAATTTGGACGAGATTCATTCTAGAAGTAAAAAGAAGGAGCAGATTTGAAAGATTTGAAGAATGAAGGGTCAAGTCATCAGCATATGAGTGATAGAGTTAAGACATGCACATGAGAAAACCGTCTTAAAAGTAGAAATAAATAGGAGACAAGAACAGAACCCTGAAGACACACAACTTTTGACAGAAAAAAGAAGTTAGGCCTCTCAACAACAGCTAATATCAGCGGATTTGAAAAAAAGCTACCACATAAGATAAGAAAGGGGAAGGAGGAAACCCAAACGAGGGAGCTTGGAAAAGTAGCTGGACACTGCCAACCCGGTCAAATGCTGGAAATGTCAAGCTCCACCAGAAAGTCTCCCAATAGTTCCTAAAGGCGGAAAAAATCGGTTAGATAGGAAAGTATATCACCAGTAGACCTCGAAGCGGAATGCCACACTGGGATAGGAAGAAGGAAGAGATCCAATTTGATCAAAGAAATGAGAGGTGAGAAGGGCGTTTTCAAAGACTTAGATAGGCAAATACAAGTGAGAGCATATAGGGCGATATGAAAATGATCGGGAGCGCCATCTTTCTTCGGCAGTAGGGTGGACATCTGCGCGCTTCTAACCACTAACAACACTCAGGGAATGCAGTATTAGAATAGAAATATAGTGACCGAGGGGCGGCGCCAGGTCGGAGGCACACTCCCTCAGAACTCGGGCAGGAATGTCATCAGGACCACCAGCCATCCTAACGCTCATAGATTTCAGGAGCTCATGCACTCTATTAATTATAATCACAGGCAGAGGCATGGGACACCTGAAAAAGAAATAAGAGGGGAGAGAATGCCAGATCGTCCAGGAATGATCGAAGAAAATAGGAGGCCAATGAGTTTGGCCTTTTCAGTTGAAGTATTAGCAACAGAACCATCAGAAGCGAAATAAAGAGAGGAAAGGAAAATTTAACTGAAGTGATTAGAGATATTTTTAGCAAGAGGCCAAGATTTGTCAGTATTAGAACCAAGGAAGTCAGCGAACTTTCGTTTAAAGAAAGTCCTCTTTGCTCGTCGAAGAGTATCCCTGCAACAATTTTTAGCTAATGAAAAAAGCCTGAACGAGAATTTTTCCACCCCGAACGCATTTGTCTCTAGCCCTGAATGGCAAGAAAACAATCCACATCGAAACTATTAGGAATTTGAGGAGGAAAAAAGGTTTAGCGAAGAAGGAATGAATCTACTTTCTAATCAACGATTACAGCTCTCACCTTATCGGTGGAAGCCAAAGTGTCATCAGAGTCAAAGAAGTCCCCAAAATTATAGTTGGCGTAGAAGCGACGCAAAGCCCCTCAAGTCGTGTCAGATTAAAATGCCAGAAATTTACGCATTAGGGCAGGATGGAGCTGTTGGAGGGAAGGTATTAAAATTAAGAGATATAAGGTATAGTGGGTCAGATTTACCCAATAACAGCGAAGGTGGTGATTTATAGAGATAAGACTAGTGGTTGAACATAGGTTCAAGTGGTTAAAGAATAGAGTTGGGACGATCTGAAGTTTGTAGGTTCCTTAATAGTTGCTTCCAGATCGTAAGAATGCTGAATGATTTGGTCTCCTCCAAACCTAAATAATTATAAGAGGACCCCAACTATTCAGTGTTGTGTACATTAAAATTCCCTAAATAGAGGACTTCAGTATTTGTCGGGAGTGATAAAACAAGTCTCGGTGAGAGAAATAGCAAAGATATTCAAAACAAGGAACTGAAAATCTGTTGTGTTAGGAGAACGAGTAGCAGAAGCACGAAGATTATATATAGCAGAAGGGAAGAAAAGATTTTGAAGCCACCAAAACATCAAAGTTAGGAGATCGAGCATTTCAAGGACCGTGTTACAGTAGTATTATGTTTACATTAGGCCACATACTCCACCGCTTCACACGGGAAATTATGAAATGAGTTATAGTTGGATATTAAACGAGTTGGAGGATGAATTCTTAGCCATCTATGTATCAGACAAGAGCAAAAGGTTAGGTTTAGAGTTAGAGAAATGGTGTTCCACTGATGCTAAGTTAGAGTATAAGTCACACATGTTGACTAAGTCAATAGAAAACCCGCACCTACGCAAATCTACCATCAAACACTGACACAATCACAACCAAAGTAAACAAAGAACAAAAAGAACAAACTAGACCACGTGATAAGCAAGGGGTGGAGAAATCAAGATTAAAGATTGATTTAAAGAGGTTGTGTGAAGAGACACTAAACTAAGTCTAATAGTTCAAGAGCTAAAATATTAACTATCAAAATTTTACAGATACTTAAACTTAAAATCAATCTTATGTAGCCTTGTCCTCTACTCATAGAACCCCAGGTAAACTTTTGGCCCTGGTTATGTTTTAAGACTCCGTCAGTTTTTGATTTTTTTTTGTTTCTTTTTTAACATATTGCTAGATAT
>JABUQX010111961.1:0-5000 GCA_015478945.1 Trachelipus rathkii | reverse complement strand
GTAATAATTGTACTAATAGTGCCAGCAGTAGCTGTTACTCTCGTACTAAAATAAACAAACTATATACTAAAAATGGAACAAAATGTAACAAAACGAAGGTGAGAAATGAGTAAAAAAAACTTAGAACTAAGCTTTAAAATATATTAGTTTCTAGAAAATCAAAAGATCAAGCATAGAGTTAACAAAATCTCTCTAGATTGAAGATTCTAGAATAACAATATCTCTCTAGATTCTCTCTAGAATATTCTAGAATTAAAAGCAAAATAAAAATAAACTGAGAAGTGTAAAGAAGAAAAATAAAATTTTATTAGAATTTCGAAAACGGAAAAAGCATAATAAAAAGTACTTTAATATTAAAATTTCTAAATTGCAAAAGTACTAAATTGCAAATATATTTCAATTACAAAAGTACTTTTAAAAAAATAATTTATTTACAAAAGTATTTTATTTTCAAAAGTGCAAAATTGCAAAAGTATTTCAATTACAAAAGTACTTTAGTTGAAAAAGTACTTTTGTTACAAAAGTACTTTAATTACAAAAAGGATTTTTGTAACAAAAATCTAGACTGATAAAGTATTTCCTAAAAAGTATTTTAATGCAAAGTATTTTAATTTAAAAAAAAAATAATTTAATTGCAAAAGTACTTTAATTTCAAAAGTACTAAATTGCAAAAGTATTTCAATTGCAAAATACATTAATTGCAAAAGTATTTCAACTATAAAGGTACTATTAATGCAAAAACAATTTAATTATATATAAAAAAAAACTATAAAGTACTTTAATAAAAAGTACGTTAATTAAAAAGGTAAACAAATGTCATACTATATAATAAGCATATCTTTTCGAGCTGACCAAACAAACGAATTTCATATAACCATATAAGAAGAGTAAGATAATAATGTATATATATATATATATATAGATATATATATTAATATATATATATAATATATTATATATATATATATAGTATATATATAATAATAGTATATAATATAAAAGTCATATATATAAAATAAATAATATATTATATATATATATATATATATATATAAATATATATAATAATAATATAATACATATAGATATCTATTATATAATATATATTATATATTATAGGTGGTGAACACGCCTGCATACCAAACAGACGAGGGTCAGTGGGTTCGAAAACCCAGTTAAGATGCAAAAACCTAGGGATATAATATATATGATATATAATATATATATAATATAAAATAATATATATTATACTAATATATATAATTATAATATATTTATATAATATATTATATATATTATAACCAAAAATAATTAAATATATATATATTACATAATATATATATAATATATATTTATATATATAAAGTCTCAGTTTGCACCGGTCCTGTGTTCGACAAACCCTATAAAACCCTTTGAGAAAAGTGTATCGCATAAGTAATATTCACCTAAATAGGAAACAAGGATTACAAGCTCAAAAAATTAGAAATATTCCCTTTTAAGAATCTAAATTCGCAGATGTTCTATGAGTAGATTTTATGTAAACAATATAGTTGTAGTTATTATTATTATTATTATTATTATTATTAATATTATCTATTATTATTATTATTATTTATTGTTATATTTTAATTTATTATTATATTATTTAGTATTATATTATTATTAATATAATTATATTTTTAATTTATTATGATATGATTATTATTATATTATTATTATATGATTAAAGGTATTATTATTATTATTAGTATATTTTATTGGATGATTAGTTATGGATTAAAGTTTTTATTATTATTGATTAGGTATTGATTATTATTATTATTAATTAATTATTATTAGTATTATTATTATTATTATTATTATATTATTTTATTATTATTATTAGTATTAATAATATTACTAAATTTATTTTAATTATTTTATATTATTATTATTATTATTATTATTATTATTGATTATTATTATTATTATTATTATTATTATTATTATTATTATTATTATTATTATTATTATTATTATTATTATTATTATTATTATTATTATTGACTATTATTATTATTATCATTTATCAACAATATCTTAAAAGAAAACGTTTTGCCAAAAGTTTTTGCAAAGTTTTCATCACTTATTAACTTGCCCCTTCTATACATCAACATCTTAATTTTATAATGTAACAACGTCATCACCTGCTTTCATAACACAATAAAGAAATTAAGATTAGGATTAACTTATATATAGATATATTGTATTCTTATTAGAAAAGGAAGGTTTGTAAAGTAAAACAAAAGAAGGGAAGCATCGTGGCATTATTACGAAGTATTATCTTTTTTTTTTAAAAAATCTGAAAGGGAATTGGTCAGCTTTGGGTGGAGTAGTTGGAGGGGCTCTGCTCTCCCTAAGGGATAATATTCCGACTAATGTTCGTTGTAAATTTTAGAAAAACACTGATTAGCTTTTTTTTTTTTTTTTTTGTTTTTTTTTTTTTTTTTTTTGTTTTTTTTTTTTTAAACTTGCTAAAAAAAAAGTTGAAAGAAAATTCACAAATTATTTACAATAATCACTACTTTATTTGCTATTTTATTATTAAACTTGTATACGATAAGCCTCACTTTCGCAGTCACAGATCTAAGAGTGATAAGTAATGTAAAGTATACTTGAAGGCCACACACACGTAAATAATCCAAATACTGCATAACTCCACATGCTATATATAATATATAGAATAATATATATCATATAAATGAACATATATAGTATTAGTAAGTATATAAATAATATATAGTATATACATATATAACATAATAAATATATACTATAATAAGTTATATATTAGATATATGATATAAGATTAATATATTAAATAAGATAGTAATATATATATATATATATATCCATATCTATTATAATTATAAATATTATATATATATATATAATTAATATATAGTATAAAATATATAGGTATATATATATATTAGTATATATTATAAGATATATATTTTGATAATATATATATATATTATATATACTATATATATAATATAGTATATATATATGAGGCAATCATAATATAATATATATACGTATATATAATATATATAGCATATATATATCGGTCAGTGTGAGCGAAAATGAGAAGATATAAGGATTCACTACAAGTAAAAACAACTTATACAATATTTGGAATCGAGCGGAAAATTTTAATGAGGGGTTTTCCTTCAATTTTTTTTGTTTTTATGTTTACTTTTTTTTCATTTATTCGTTGAAATATTTAAAAAAATATACTATTTTTTTCCCCACTGATAGCCCCGGCTGGACTCGAGGCCGACGGGGGACAGATTCTATTCTCGCTGATCTGGACAGAATTTCCGGGTGGGGTCGTCTCAACCTTGTTTAATTATTAATTTCTTTAAAAACCCAACTTCTACAAATTCTCCCTCTCTAAGGACACCTTCAACTTCTTCTATCTTCGGACGGTTCTCTCGTTTCTCTCTGTGACAATTAATAACATTCTATGCCTGGCCTTAACATAAACAAAAAATTGTCTTGGAACCTCACATCACAACGTTGCCTAGCGGTGCTCAAGCAAACTGGGAGTACTCTGTTAGACTGCGTGGACTTTTTTTCCTCTTCTCAGGTGCCTCCAGCTATACAAGGGTCTCATCCGCCCTGGTATGGGAGTACATGCTCCATTATCTGGGGGGGCTCTCCGTTCATCGGCTTTTGCGATAGGGCCTCACGCATTCAAAGGCCAAAAGCGTTTAAACTGCCCGTGACTTTCTAGTTCACTACCCTCTTATCTTTGCGGCGCGATGTTGTGCTTTATCTCTTTTCTATAGGTACCGTAGCGCAAGTGCTCGAGGGAACTTTCCACTCGCGTGGCACCACCTTTAAGACGCCCTCGAAGCACAAGGGGTGCCTGGTTCGGCACATGAGTATTGTGATATTAGTAACTCCAGACTGTTCGCTGCGTGCTTCCTTCTTTCCTGCACCTTGGTCTGTGGAATTCTCTTCCATCTTCTGTTTTTCCTACTCAATTTAATCTCCCTCACTTAAAGCCTGCGTCTGTGCTTACCTGCGTAATTTGCGTTAGATGAATATTTGAGACGTTCAACACCCCCTCCTTGAATAGGGCTCTGCCCGTGAGCGGCGGTGTCAAGTGTAAAAAAAAAAAAAAAAAAAAAAAAGCAAAATAAAAAGTGTAAAAAAAAAAAAAAAAAAGAAGTCCCCCCGTCGTCCACCGGGATGGCCGAAGAGACCCGACTCATGCCATCTATTGTGATTTCACCCTATTGGTATTCTTGTAAGTTAATAACAAAGTTGACATAATTTTACTATCCGCCTTTACACTTTTAGCCATTACTTTATTAAAGGAATAATCCATAGGGTAAACCGCAAGGATGGCAGGAGTCGGAGCAGGTCTCGACGACGGTCAGGGGGGACATCGTCCCCTGTCTTTCCCCCGTTGTCTCGTCTCGAGCCCGCTTAATAGGGAAAATTTTTTTTTTTTAAATATTTCCGACGATAAATGCAAAAAAAAAAAAAAAAAAGAATAAAATAATTAAAAAACCTCTCCTTTAAAATATTAACCTGATTCCAAATATATAATTTGTTTTACTGTAAGTGCTGTCATTCTCGAGTTACATGATGTCAGCTATAGACACTCTAACCTAATATATATATATATATATATATATATATATATATAATATATATATATATATATATATAATATATATATATATATATATATATATATATTAGATATATATATATATATATAATATATAGTATTTATATATACATATATATATATATATATATATATATATATATATATATATTATATATATATATATATTATATATATATATATATATATATACCTAGCGCCCACGCTATCAGTCTTATACCATATTATACCTACGTTATATATATATATTATACCTACCTACTCACACTCTATACACTGCGAGAGCGGAGACTTTTCGTCCATCTCTCCT
>JABUQX010111960.1:0-31258 GCA_015478945.1 Trachelipus rathkii | reverse complement strand
GATGCAGGAGGGTCATGTAACTTCGGTTAAAACAATGAGGTTTACGTCACTTCTAAACTACCCTCCAAATTTTAACCCAATACGATTAATTCCGGAAAGGCTGGGTTGGCAATAAAGTTCGGAGAGACCATGCGGAAGGAAGAAACCGGCGGCGGAGGAAAGCGACAGTCGGAATGCGTAAAAAACGATTCCTTACAGGAATGCGTTTTTGACTCAGATTCGATTCCTACGGGAATCGAATCTTCGACGCAGTAAATAAATAATAAAATAATGTGTATGTGTATGCGCAAGTGCGCGCGCGCGCACGCTTGAGCTCTCGCGCTCACGCGGCGCGTGTCACGTGCTTTTTGATGAATCGGGAATTCGATGGGACCGGGACGGCGATTTAAGCCTGAATTCGCCGCTTGCCGCGTGTGTTCTCAGACTTCCGCCTCCAACAAGGCCGGGTCCAGTAAAGTGATCCTGCTATATTTGGTTTGTCCGTAATGCGCTCATGTAGCATCCATCGTCGTGTGTCGCGTAACCCCCCACCGAAATGTAACACCTAGATACGGGTTAAAAAGGACCCGGAGTTTTCTCAGTACGACCTGGACTAAAAGGCTCGCATTCTACCTGCCTCATGACCTTTAACCTACGCTTGTACCTGGCGTAACATTACATTGAAAATAGATCATTTATATAAAAGTGTATACAATTAGCTTGCTCCGGTTTAATATTTACAGGCTACATAAATTCACTTTCATTCGGAAAAAGGAGGATTAGGTAGTGGATCATTTGGCCTATTTACACGTACCTATTAATTCAATACTCCCCCTTTGTAAGTAATATTGTTTAATATTGGACAAGTCCAAAAAAAATGGCATAACATAGGAGTCTTGTGAACCACAAGAACAAATATAGTTGTAGGCAACAAATTTCAGAAATAAAAAAATATACATATATAACAAAAAGAATATAAATATTATAAATATAATAAAGAAAAATAAATGAGAATATATATAAAGTTAATAAGAAAATAAGATAGTAAAAAAATTAGATACGAATAGATCTAATTTGAATGGGTACTATTACCCTTATATTTCATGTCCGACATACCAATTTTCAGGATATTTCGTGTTTAATTTAGAGATATATTGTATATTTTATATAAATCATTATTCATTTTGTTCAATTAATTAGCTGGAGACAGTTTAATATATGCCTCTAGAAACTATTTATGTGCGTGATATATTTAACACTTATATATATATATATATATAATATTATATATATATAGTTATATATATATATATATATATATATATATATATAATATATTTATAATATTATATATATATATATATATATATATATATCAGAGGGGACCCCGCCCCCCCGGGGGGGGGCTCATTTAGGGTAGTCCGCTAGCACACCTCCGCACCTCGAGAAAGGTAGTCCTCTAGCGCTCCTGCCGCACTTATTCAGACCATCAAAACTCCGCCAGCGCAAGTCCGCACGTCCGCAACTTCACAAAAGATTTTAGCTAATAATGTGCAACTTCACAAAAGATTTTAATATTAAATACTAAATAGTATATACCTACAAAAAATTTATTAAAATAATTATATGAAAAATTAGATATATTTACAAAACTTAAGATTTTCACTTCCTCTCAATTCGGCCTTCAAAGGACAAAGAGATCCATATTACCTTTTACAAAGATTATTAGGTGCTCAAAATTAAAAAGCAGTTAAGGCTGACCCTCTTTTTCCCTCAAAAATCCCCACCATACTAAATATTTTCGCTCACAGCCGCAGAGGGACTAGGAGAAGTGTATTAATTTTATGAGGAAATGTTTCAACAAATTCTGCCATATGTGAAAAAAGGAAAAGATGTCAGATGTCCTTGAAGAGAGTCTGAGCCGTTAGTTCACTTCAGCGAGTCCATTGCGAAATTTAAGTCCTCACCTAATATCTGCCTCCCTTCTGAAAAATATTTTTACCACCCTGTCCACACATAAGAAGGTCTATTTCCAAGACTTTAGTAGATCCATGAAAGCCTCGATCTGCAGATGCGTGCTAATGCTAACCGTATCAGCTCGTAGCTATAATATATATAATATAATAATATATAATTATTATATAATATAATATATATATTATATATTATATATATAATATATATATATATATAATATTATATAATTATATAATACTGAATATTATATGGGTATTTTTGGGTTGAAAAACCCATTATATATATATATATATATAATATATTATAATATAATATAGTAATATATTATATATATAAATTTATATATATTATATGATTATATATTTATATATATATTATAAAATATTATTTTATTAAATATATATATATATAAATAATATATATATTAATATATATAATAAATATATATAATTTATATAAATATATAAAATATATACTATAATAATATATATATATTATATATATATATATAATATAATATATTATATAATAATATATTACAATATATATATATATAATATATATACATAAGTGTGTATATATATATAATATATATATATAATATAATATAAATATATATATATATATAATATATATATATATTATATAATATATATATACTAATTATATATATTATAAATATATATATTTATTGTTTACAACCAGGGTTCCTAAGTATCTGCAACATATAAGAATAATATAATTAAGTTAATAGATAACCCAAATGATTTAATTTAATTTTATAAATCAAATTTGAACTGTATTTATTATTATATGGACCTTTAAGGAGGTTGAGATTAGTTTTGGAAGTTTAGAATTATTTTTATTAAAAAAAACAATAGTCTTAGACTAAAAAATTGATAGTTATAAAAACTTAAAATAAAAAATATATTCTTATTATAACCAATTAGAATTCTTAAATAAGTAAACTTATTTTCATATTTTTTAAAAAGGTGTGGACGGAGGCTACCTGCGAAACTTTTTTTTGATCCGCAGTGCAAGTCTGCCTATTTCCTGCGACTCCGCAACCTTCCGCTGTCGGCCTAGTCCGCCACTTTCTGTAGTCCGGCTGGGAGCGGACTTAAGCGGCTCGGAACTAAAGAGCGAAGTGTACCACCCTGAATATATATATATATATATATATAAATATTATTATATAATATTATATATATATATAAGATAATGAATATAATATATATATATATATAATAACTATATATATAATATTCTAATAATATATTTATATATATAATATATATAATATACAATATATAGTAGGTTTTTCTACTTGCGCTTCTGGAAGATGAGGCTCATTGTAACCATGAGCGCTAAATAGGCATTTAAATCCTTGAAATTGAGGAAAAAGATGAGCATAATTGAAAATGATGCCTGGTGTGAATTCCATTTTGGGGTGTTCAGTGTTTTAGAAAATAGTAAAGATCCAATTACAAAACAGCTGATAAAAAAAGCAATTTATTGATTTGTGTATATAAAATAAAAAAAGGGTAGACGGTGAGGAATTAGCTATGTCATTACAACTGCTGCGATAGATTTCTACAATCGAATTTGACTTTTTCATTAAATTTTGAAAGATGATGATGAAAAGAGAGAAAGTGTGAATATGGGAAAAGATTCTCACTTGGATATTCAGACAATGGACATGGCTATTGACCAGGGACTTGGGTTGAATGTGCCTATGGAGAATGGTAGTTTATGTATTTTTGTATAGAAACCAATCGATCACAGAGAAAACACGATCAATCCACAGCACATTTTTTAAATGCAATAAGCAGTAGTTTTGGCAATTTAAAGCATTGACTTATATGTTGGGATATTTTAGTATGTATCTTTCCAAGTAAAAGTCTGAAGTTTCTTGTTTCCGTTTAAGATTTAAACTCTTCAATAATTATAAAATGTTGTTAACGTTAGACCTACTCCAGCCGACAACTGTCAGTGATGTTATCACTTTATACTATGACACCAAGAAGTTGGTTTCGGCCCCGGAACCTGAAAAACTTTTCCAAAACCTTGAAAAGTTCCCTGGCCGGAAGTTCCGATTCCGGACTTTCGTTACAACCTTACAATTATTTTATATGAATATTGATGACCCGATAAGCCTATCCTGACGAGCATTTCATCTATCGAATTCACAATTATTTTCATACAGATAATATTCTTTCTCCACTTAGAGTCGTTCGGACCCGCACAAACCCTCGACTTTATCAGATCCGAATGTAAGATTAAAATAGGGCCGCTCACAAAGATTTTGTGTGTAAGTGTAGGAATGGAAGATGGAAAAAAAGAAATAGGAGGAAAAAGAGTGGAAAACAGAAAAAAACAACACCACAGATTAGCTATCATTATAGAGAGAGAGTGGAAGATAATTAACTCGCGTTGGTGGTTAGAAATAATTGCAGGTAGTTCGTGGTTCCATAAGGTGCCGCTTGTATGTGAAAGATATAAGTTATTTATTTTTCATGTTTATTAATATTATTAATATTATATCTATTAGTTGATATTATTATCATGTTCATCTTAATTTCGTTGTAAAGCAAATTTACAATGCAAGAAAGAAAAATACTGTGTGTGTGTGTATTGGTATATATAAAATGTGTGTGAGTTTAGCACTCTTATAAGTGATAATATCTCTGTGACTTTTTGCCTCTGCATATCATATGTTTATAGCTGTAAGTATATGCTGTCATGATCAGCTTGAGTGTGAGTGCTATTATTATTATTTTCCGTATTGTTTCCATTTGATAAATTTTATGGTAACAGGGTTTAGGGATAAGAAGATCACGGTTAAACTCGAAATGTATTGGTTTTTGAGCGCAAACTATATTTTTCCTTAACACCAACATTTTCGCTAACATATTACGCAAATAAATCATTTATTTTTATATTTTATTATATGTGTGCGTAAGAAAACTAATGCAGTCTTGAATCCTATACACTTTTATTTTATAAAATGTATATTTCAAATATTATTTGATTTGGCTTAGGGTTACTAAGTATTATTTTTGTTTGTAGTTTTTTCTTACATTATCTCAATACAAGGAGTTTTTTAATTCTAAGGTTCACAATTTACTAGTAATAATTTAATTGGCATATGGACATTATAAATAATAATTTCTACGACTGATGCAATAATAAATAATAATAATATAATATAAAATAATAATTTAAATAATCATAATCATAATTAATAAATATGATGGCGATACTAATAGATACCTAATTGTAAACGTAATTATTTATACTTACAGTTCCTAGAGATAGTGTGCCCCCCACCTTTAGTCTATCTTGAGCAAATAAGAATTTAAAAAAATTTTTAGGAGCGAGTCACTAATATATATAATAAATTATTAGATATAAATAATATATATAATATATATAATATATTAATATATATATATATATATATTATATATATATATAATATATATTTATATTATTAATATATATTTTATTACGAACACCCAAATAAATAAAAATCAATTTTAATCATTTATTGCATATTCCTCTTATTATGTCACATACGGATGAATTTTGTTAAACTGACTCACTTACAGTTTCAGCTATTTTTTACATGTGCACATAGAAACTGGCTGTTGGTTCATTAATCCGTCAACTTTATTCTTGGGTAAAACATCAGACGTTCACAAAATATTTTCTTTGGGAAAATATTAAAAAATAGCAAACATATTTGTAGAGTCAAAAAATTATAAATTTTTATTAAATTATATTAAATATATATTCCCAAAGGAATCATTTTGTGAATCAGTGATTTTTATCAAATAAATAATTTTAACATATTGAACCAAAAAGTTTTAAGTGCAAATAAAAATGAACTAAAAAGTAAACCAGTTTTAAAAATTACAATAAGAACAAATCATGCAATAAAAAATGATATATAATTTTAAAAAATGATTTATTCTCAAGGGTTACGTAAGAATTAAACATAAAAACTAGTTTCACAGTTAGTTAAACTAATTAATATATATATATATATATATAATAAATAATAACTGTAAATATATAATTATATTATAGATGAAATTATATATATATATATATATAGTAATATATATGAAGAAGAGAATAGAGAACGAATAAGATGAGAAATAAGGGGAAAGGGGCATGTATTAAGAAACGAGGAGGAAAGGCGAAGACGCGCAGCCGCGAAGCATAAGGAAAACGGACGGGAGTATCACAGGGCGCGCGAGCGACTGGGTGGGGAGCGCGGGGCGAGACGTTATAGAGCAGTAAAGCTCCGGGTCGAGGGGAAAGGTGGCAGATAGAGAAAGCGGTGGGTCAAAGAGTGAGAGGCTGGAGTGGGGCGTGTTGTATTTCAGGAGAGTGTGGGGTACAGAGATTTCAACGTGTGCGGGGATGGCAGAAAGCAGAATCGTGTGGTTGGAGGAAATGACAAGGCAGAGGACGGAGGGTGGGTGATGGTGTAAAAACGGGAAAGGCCGGGAAAATACCGTCGGGAAACCAAATGTGAAGGTGCCTGTGCGGAAAACCGACGGGAAAAACAAAACAAGGGGTCCGGAAGCGACCGAGGAGGCATTAACAAACCTGGAAAAAGACCCCAAAACAAAATAATGTGTGTTGGGTTGGCCAAACTTGCGGCCAAAGAGAAGGAGAGCTTAAACAAAATGAAGAGTGTTGTAGGGCTCGAGGTGAGGCCAGGCAGTAAAAAACAAGTAAGAAGGCCCAAGAAATTAAAAAACGTAAAAGCAAACACGTGGACAGAGAAATGAGGAAAAGTGAAGTGACGCAAGCCTGAAACCAAAAAGGCAAGACTCAATCGCGGGGCCAAGTGAGTGCCATGAGGAACCAATACCAGAACGAACCACACAGAAAAAAGTAAAAAGGCCCGAGTACGGCCAGACGATACTAGCGGTAACAGCGAATCGCGTATGAAAGAACGAGAGAGAGAAATTATATATATATAGCAAGAGAGAGAAAGATAACGAAGATCACGACAGAGAAGACATGAGATACAGAAAGAGAAAGAGAAGGGGAAAAGAGGTACATTCAGGCGACACGGGGTGTACGTATATATTAAAGTTAAGCATGTAGAGAGAGAAGTAAACAGAATATATAGAAAGAAAATAGGGAGAAAGTAGTATGAAGAGGGGAGAGGAAGAGAGAGAGAGATAGGTTAGAAGAGAGAAGAGAAAGAAGAGATGATGGCCAGATATTGGAGTTACAGGGGGGAGACTGTTAGTTCTGATACGATGGCTTCTCAAAGAGGAGGTGCAAGGCAGATAGTTCGTGGACAGAAATATCGTTTGTACAATACGACAAGGAAAAGGTGAAACAGTGCGGAAAATAACGCGGCGAGCCCAAGGAAAAAAAAAAAAAACATAGCGCCCAAAAACGACCAAGACTACAGGCCCGCCGAAAAGAGCGAATGTAAGATGGCTGGAACAGCTGCTGAAAGTGTGAGGGGAGAAAAAGATATAAAAAAATAAAAATATTAAGAAATAAAAAGTGATGTGATAATAGATAAATAAATAAATTGTGATCTCTTTAGGGATTTCGACCTAACAGGTTGTCTTCCCGCAGCTCAATGTTTGCGGGTGTCGGAATTCTATTAATTTGCTTGAATTCTTATTCTTATAAACAGAAGTACAGTTTCAGGACAGTCCCGACCGGTCTTTACGATTATGGCTATTCATCATTGACTTTTAAAGATTATGATAAGATTAGTAAATAATAATAACAACTAACTGGCTTGAAGATTATACTAAATTACTGACATATCAAGATGGACTGGTGGAAAAGTATAATGTGGGCAATACTGCTTCCTCTATCTATATATATTGATAGTTAGTGACTTCTCTCTATTATTTGGAAGTTCAAACGGTCGGACAAGCCTTTTCTCTCTTCTCAATAATATAAAGTATTAGTGGGATATAAATGGGGTGTTAATCACACCTCTCCGCCAGTTCATTGCATTTCTTGAGGGTGATAAATAGTTTTCGCTGTTTGCGCTATTAAATTTTAAATAACCTCGTCACGGCAACGTCGATGCAAGCCATTCCGATGTAGAGTTTTTGTCTTCCAGCCGCCCATACCCGCCTAGGAGAACTCATGCTGAGGACAGTTGGTTGGGTCAGTTCTTCAAGAAATTAGGAGGGAGATCCAATGGCAAAAGTGGGGTTGGCCGCCCCTTACTCTCTCTGCAACCAAGCCCACTATCGCCATTATCTACTACCTAAACGTCTAAAAGTGGTCACCCCAAAGAGCCATAATTTATTGATATTCACTTGGTAGTGTTCATCCTTCGCCTCTCGCCTTATTTATAGCAAGGCTCTCGGCGGATTCTGTGATTGCCTTAGGGCTGGTTAGATAGATCTCCTCACATCGTCAAGGGAGCAATTGATAAGCATCATCTTTGCAAAGGAGAAGAATTGAGCGTATAATCTTTACCCTCGAAACACAACCCGAGTAGTTTGAGTAAAACTCCCGGCGCAAAAGGCGCACCCGTTCATGATAGTCCGTGCGAATCAATATGATTTACAGGCGAACATTCTCACGACCTCCGCGCTTCACCGCAGCCTCTCAACCCCAGCCTGTGATGAAACCACCATATGGGTCGAAAGCGAGCGAGTTGCGTGCCAGGTCAAATGGCTAAAAACTGTTTCAAATGGTACTCGTTATTCACGCCCTGAGAAGTCGTATCTCTTGTGCTTTTTGATCATTGAGTAAGTAAAAAAAATAAAATATAACGGGCGACCTCAACTAGCTAATCCAGCATTGATGCTATGTGAGATGGTAAAGGATAGAATCCTCCTCCTTGTTTGGAGGGACAGAGCAAGGGACCGATAATAAAGCCGAAAGGCTCCTGTCGTATCAAGTGCGGGAAGAGAGTGACAATGAATGGGAATTGATATTATCTCCCACTTTCCCTATTCTATTTGATGGAAAGACTCCTCCAGTCGTTATGTACTTCAAAAGGGACTTGGTCTTTCCTAGGCCCATAAGTTGGTCGTCTCGCCCCAGCAGGCATCTTTATTCACTGGTAACAAGAAGACGTAAGTTGTATGTGTTTTTATTCTTGAGATGGTCGTCTCGTTCGAACTGGGTTCGTGGTTGTATGTTCAGATGATGTTCTACTGGATGACACGTATATTACAAATATTTTATCGGCGTCGTTGGAGATTTTGTTCGTCGCACAAAATTCAGATGGTTGATTCAACGATATGTGTTGTACTCCTCCACCCAATATTCTTCAAAGAGTACTGGCGCTCTTCTTCAATTGACAGTTTTAATGACACAGATTTATTCACTAAGGAGTGCTCAATGCATATAACACAGATAGTAAAATGAGATTAGATATAAGTTATACACACAGAAATGATTATAGAGTTAGTAAGAGTTTATATCTACTCCATATTTATGAAGCAACCTTCATGTAAAAAGACAAATAACGCTCTAAAAAAGAAGCTAAGCAAATATTAAGGGAATTTATTTTAATTATTAATATAATTGAAAATACAGCTGACTGTAAAATTGGGTGGAATGAAAATGCTGAGCAAAACAAAACAAAAACTGTATATGGGTATTAAGTATGTTTAGTAAAATAAAATAATTTTGGAATTGAGAATAGAATAGGATTAAAAAATAACAATAATAATAACCATTCATTAGAATAATAAAACAGAAAAGGAATAAGTAGAACATAGAATCAATATTAAATTTGAAATGCGTGAATATATGGAATAGATGGAGGTATATAATCGTGCATTATTATAATAACTTATTAAACCCTGCAGGATTTAATATACAAGCGCAAGTATAAATAAATTGAACACATGGCACAAATATCAATTAACCTTATATATACAAAGGGATTTTAAGACACATAAGATGCTTCGAACTGTGAAACTTTAGGCTTCCTGCCAAGAGGAGTCAGTACACAATCCCGAATCTAACTTTGGCTATGTCCCTTGTCGGGCTTTCTCGCAATCACATTTCAATGAGTTTGGCCCACACCCATCCTCTCTCCCGCCTAAGTGCGGGGAAGTAAGGCTTTTTTATTTGCGGCTGGCGCTTTGCCTTTGCTTTAGTTTATGTTATGGGAAGTTATTTATAAGAAGTCGATCACCAATCTTTGTTAAGAATGTCATACGAGTGTTGGCTGCAATAAAATTTGCGCATCGGTAACCATGGTGGTACAAACATCACTATGACATGTATAGTCAATTAAAGTAGACAGTGCAAAATGTTTAACATATCAGTCCCTGTACTAACCTGTAAAGATAGTCCACTGTATGATATAGTAATAATATATAATAATATATGATAGATATATATAGATAGAGGATATATATAATAGAGAGATATATATTATATATATAATTGTAATTATATTAATAATATATTTAATAGAGTATTAATAATATATATATATGATGATATATAATGATAATAGATATTAGTTAGATTATATTGAATTATGAGTATATATTATTAGATTAGACCACGACATTCTTTGTGTGTGGGGAAAAAAAATTTATAGAGAGATGGTGTTTTGTCCCATAATTAAGGTTGTATATTGATAAAGTGTGTTATTGAGGATCAATGTGATGTGACAAGGACAACAAAGAAAACATTAGAATGGAGCGCATACTCCCTGGAGCAAGAATGAGAAAAGTGATATACACCACCATTGTAGGACATAGTGAGTGGTGCATGAGTCAAAACGTCGAGTGTATTGATGTATCCCATGGGCACAATACACAAAAAATGAAGGGGTGGCACTCAGTATGTGTCTCTTCACACTTTTTAGATGTCTGCATATGCACAAAGAAAAAGGCCGAATGAGGGAAAAATTTGAATGAAACAGACCAAATGACACCAAACGGTGGGTGCCTTGTGGTAAGATTGCGTGAAAAGTGTGTCAAAGTGAAGACTTGGCTGTTACAGAATGGTGAGATAGAACACATCAATCATAATGGTATCACACGTGATCCAGTAAGTAAAATACATACTGACAACACTTACCTCTGATTACAAAGTAAGAAAAATAGTGTATGTATAGAGATGGCGGCATCGAATACCTAAGAACTGGGCATGACTCAAAATGTCCGATGTTAAGCCTGGAGAAGACGCCTGATCATAGGGAAAGAGGTTAAGGCTTTTCACCAACAAGAAATAACCGGGAGACTTACTAAGTCTCTTACTATCATCTAGCCATGATGTAATAGACACTTATTTGACAAAGACCGCCCCTCCACGAAAGCTTTGGAGTGGTGTCGCGTGTGTAACTTCGACGGAAAAAGTAATAAGACACCCGGGCAAACCCCGGTTAATTTTGGGAGTACGGGTTCGCGGTGGGCAGTTTCTTCAGTATAATTATATACTTGCCCTGGCCCGCCGAAGGGCAGGCCCAGCATCTTCTCGTGGATTTAAAGTACGAATTTTCATTGGTGGAGTCTGGAGAGCGTACACCTCTCTCCTCGGGTCCCAACATCATCTGTCTCATTTCTTCCTAACCGAAATTTAGGCTTTCTAAGAAACAGATCAAAAGAAACCTTCAAGACATGTTTACTCTGTGTTAGTTCCCGACTATTCTTCCCTCAATTTTCTGAGAAGGCAGTTGTGCCAATGTGTGCCATGATGTTTGTTCGTGTCTTTGATTTTGAGTTTTCCGAATATTCTAGCACCATCGCAAGCCAAGGTGTTGGCTCAGAATAATAAACCCGTGTCCTGTCTTCAGAACCACATTCTCTTACCATCTATCTTCCTGTTAATTGGCTCTGCTGAAATCATACATTCTTGTAGTTATTATAGTTAAATTAACATGACAGTTCTACGCATACGCGGCATGTCACTGTGTTTTGTTGCACTCCACGCATTCTCAAGGATGAATTAATAGTTGAGCCCTTGACTAGTTGAGCTAAGTTTCATAACTCCGTAGCAAACCCTTACTATCCTTGAAACTCAAGTAGTGGCAATAGATTCACAACAATACATCAACACCGGCAACTCGTCCTGGAATCGAACCCAACATTCTAGACTATTCATATAATACTTCTAATTTCTTAGCCAAATGTCTGTATATACATATATCATCTCTGGGTCCTCGATTGATCTCGTCGTTGATGTATACACATGAGGCTGTTGTCATATCTCTCAAGTCGGTTCCACAGGAAAGACCACCCGACAATTCGCGAGAGAAAACGTTTTGGCATTCTGCGTTCTGCCTTAACAGGTTCGGACAGTGTACGGGCGCTACGACTACTTCCTATGGTAATACCATAGAGAGCAAATGAATTAGTGATGTCGGTGAGAAGAAGGTCTCTACGAGAGAAGATGATGGCCAAACAGGCCGCGAGTTATTGCTCTTACGGGGCATGGAGCCGAAGAAAACCCCACCACTAGAGATATACAATCCTCACAATATCACTAAGAACACACTAGCAATAACTTCGGTTATCCTGCTGCTTGTTATAACTCGTGCGTAATAGTCTCACAGTGGGACGATGCCTTTATAGGAACCGAATGTTAACTGCCTCAATCTTCCAAAATTCACAGAATACCTTTGCCACTTATATTTCATCCAAAAATCGTCCAAAATCTAATTACTGCCTGACACCAAAAAATTTCTTTTCTCATAGAAAATGCAATTAATTCTCGACCACTCACTCTGGATACAATGACATTTTTCCAAAAAAAAATGTTAAAATGGACTTAATACTTTGCTTCTTCCTCTTACCTATTTTAGTTAATTTTCGTATGCACAACCGCCGTTTAACTATCCACTAAAGCTAAACTCTTTGCTAAAAAACTCATTTCCTTCTAATCTTACCACAACATTAGATGGTTCCTATTGATAATTCCTTCTTACTCCACGATATACACTCCCAACATTATTTATGCTAATAATAGTTAAACTTACTTGGGCATCTTACCTATGAAACAACTTTTTCAGAGCTTGACACTATGAAAGCTTACGGTTCTGATGGTATTCCTCCTAAGTTACTTCTAAACTTGTGTTGCATTCAAGCTTGCACTATTGCCTTAGTTAAAATTGTATTCCGGCCTCTGTCATTTCTACATTGGCCTTTTTTTCTTGCTGGAAAAAGATGCTCCTGTTTACTGTGAGGGAATCACAAGAGAGATTACAAGTGCTCAGTTAGCTGTTACTGCATCGCAAATATCGCCAAATCTCTCTAACTTCTGATTCTTGCTCCCTATTAGTTTTCGAATCTACCCAGCTGGAAGGAAGGTTCTCGAAAAACATCTCAATTCTTTCTATCTTTTCTCTGCTCGCTAATTCGTCTTATATGTCTTCTTGATGCGCTCTTTTCTTTCAGATATGTATATTGGTGAAATGCTTATCGCCTCACGCCTTTAAATCTATAAATATTGTGTTGCCCATGGTTCTGTTTTAATTTCCTAACTCTTTCGTAACTTTTCATGAAAAAGACCTCTCTTTACCTTGGCGTTATCGCATCACAACAACGTACGGTGACTTCCCAATGTCGAAGACCTTCACCTCTTACACTCCGTAACTCCCTACCATTTTGACTAGAACGATCCACCTTTTCAAGCAGCAAATTAGAGCTACACAGACTAAAGAACGCGCCTGGCGTTGTTATCAACGGGTGGGACTCAGATTCTTATACTTTACTGGTTACATTGTGATGGCATGGTGAAGACCCAGGTTTTGTTTTTCAATTACTCATTACAGTCTTCAGCTCTCTCCATCTTTCCACTCCGCCATAATGATATAAACCAATTTCACTATGCGGCGTTATACCATCTCTTTGAAAACACCTTATAAAAATTCTACAATGATATTTGCCTGTCGTGTGGGTCTTGTCCCAGTATATTCTTGGTGTTTATTGGTTTCTCGTGACCGTTAATTGGAAGGAGGGTTCATATTACTTCTCAATTTGTTAAGAGCAAGATATCTCGAATAGAGTGGGGCTGTTGCTGGGTGCTATCTGCTAGCAATTTTCACGCCCACCTCTGTGGGTGGATATTTACAGGGGTCGTTGACCCCTGGCAGGATGTATAGAGTTATAGACCTACACTCATGCTGCGGAAGATGAATTGTACACTCACTGTGTGCCTTACTCCACAGAATCCGCGATTGAGTGCCTCGAGGCTGTTTGGTGCGTCTGTGATCAGAATGAATTGTTGCATCACTCGTGTCAATCTAATAAGTCTGACCATCGAACTAGTTATCAACGAGAATGGGCTGCTCTATACATAGAGCGTCTTACAATTCACATACCTTCTTCCATTGAGAAGGGTTCTTGCGACCACACCTTTGCTTACAAGCGGAGTCTCAATTTTTCTGAATGTGCTCTCTCTCGCATTACAGTGAGACAAGCATAATTCCGTTCAGATGACGGAGTGAGCTGTGTATGAAGCTACTGGGACCCATAACTCCCGCTCAGTGCCTCTTCTCAAAACGTAACCTACCTGAAACAACGTTTGCGATAGAACGAGAGTTGAAATAGACGAACCACCTTCCTTTTGATTATAAAAATAAACATATATATGTAAATAGGCATAATTTCCTTCTTACAGTCTTCTCCAAACTTTCTTAGAAGTTCCTCAATGAATAAAAAACTCAGACGGTCCTTTAGCAATGATAAGCCTGCCAGTTTCTCGGGCATCAGACAGACTCGAAGTACCACTGAGTCAGAGGACGTTAGTAGACCTGTAACTTTGGAGGGAGAAAGTCCCCAAGGATCTTCAGACAAACAATTTATGGAAAGGGAGTCTTCTTCTTCACCAGAAGTAAGCTCAGTGAAAACATTTTGCTTTACACTTGTTAAATCTATTATTTTTTTGTATTTTTAATAAATAATACTATGAAATTAAATCCGGAATAATAATTATAAAAAATACATTATAGTAATAACAATAACAAAATCCAATCAAATAAAAAATATTTTTAACCTGTCAGACATATTAAAAATTACACTAACTTTTAAAAATAACTATTTAAAATTGTGCAATAGAAATGGGCTTCTCAGGGGACGGTACGTCCTTTGAACCTTCAAGGAGTATTAAATTTATCAAAATCATTAATAATAATAGTTATATAATAATACAATCTTATCCTAAAACTATGTGTTTCCTATGAAAAATGACAAATAACCACAGCCAGTGTCTACAATAAATCAAATAAGAAAAAAACAAAAAAAATTAATTATTATAAAAATAATAATAATAATAATAACTAATGATAATAATAATAATAATAATAATTAATAATAATAATAATAATAATAATAAATAATAATAATAATAATAAAATAATAATACATAATAATAAATAATATAATAATAATAATAATAATAATAAAATAATAATTAACATTAATCAATTATAATATTTATTATATTACATTGTTATTTAAGAAATAAATATATAATCAATAATTAATTAAAAATTAAGTAATTAATAATAATATAAATTTAAAAAAATTAAATTAATAAATTAAAAATCATAATATATAAATAATAATAATTAAGAAAATAATGAATATAAAAAATATAGTAATAATTTTAAATAATAATACATATATTAATTGTATATTTAATATGAAAAAAAAAAGATAAATTAATATAATAATCAAACAATAAAAACTAAATAATTATTAATAAAAAATAGTATTTTTAATAAAACAAAGTTTAATACTAATGGTTGTTTTTTTTTATTCACACCATATTATTATCCATTTAAATAATAATAATAAAATAATAATAATAATATAGAAAATTACGCAAAAATCAAAATTATAATCATAATAATAATAATAATATAATAATAATATAATACAAAAAAAATTATCATACCATTAAAATAATAATAAAATAATAATCATAATCAATAATAATAATGAAAAAATAATAATAATAATAATAAAAAAAATAAAATACTTATAATAACAAAACAACAACAACAATATAACAATAAAGCAAATAATACATAAATAATAATAATATAAAATAATATAATAATAATAATAATAATAATAATAATAATAATATAATAATAATAGATTAATAATAATAATATAATAATAATAATAATAATAAAACTTAAACTAATAATTACCTCTCATTCAATAATACTAACAACCAATACATATAAATAAAAAATTAATACCATTAACAGTTATTTAATAATAGCCTTAACTTAATAATAATAAAATAATATAAATTAATATTATTAATAATAATAAATAATACTAGCATACAATACAAAATCATAACCACCAATAATCATATAATGAAATATAATTAATAAATATTATATTATACATTATATATAATTAAAGTTATTAAAAAACTATAATAACAATTTATAATAATAATAATAATAAAATAATAATAATAATAATAATAATATAATAATAAAATAATAAAATAATAATAATAAAATAATATAAAGTAAATTATTTAAGATAATGCAAATATATTATTCAGAAAGAATAAACATATAAATTATCTATAGAATAAAAAAAAAAAATTATCATTAATTATTATGAATCAAATTTTTAGAACAAAAATAATAATAATAAAAAATAATAATAATAATAAAATACATTAAAATAATAATAAAATAATAAATAATAATAATAATAATAATATAATAATAAAATAAAATAATAATAATAATAATTAATAATTAATACTAGTGTGAAAAATTAATAATAATAATAATAATAAAACAATAATGATAATAATCGGAAATTTTTTAATAATTTATTTGATTATAGGATTGTATCATAATCTAAATACTGTGGCATACCACAATCACCCCCAACGCCACCCCTCCACCCCTTTTTTTTTTTTTTTTTTGCACCGATGCACCACTCATATTTTCCAATTGGAAACCTCCCATCCACAACTCTTTTACGTGACATAATTAAAGGCAGCACCGTGCCCACAGATAAGAATTTCAAATCCAACAGCAATCTCCACACCAAATGCTATAAGTTTCTCTTTATTAATTGTTAATAACTACACAATTTTTATCTTGTCGTCGAAATGTTTTTTATTAGATCATTTTGAAGTTATTATTGTTTCATAAACTAATTTTTATGACTTAATTTCAAGTATTTAATGCTCAATTTCCTTCACTTATCTATGAAAATACCTTTTATAGAAGCCTCCAAGTAATCAAAAACAGCTTACACTTCGTCTCTTAGCCATATAAGATTAACTTCGCACAGTTTCTTCACACCCGACAAGCAACTCCACACATACCGACCAGAAATGTCTGCTTTCATTACGCGAAACACAACCTCGTTGTAAATCTTAAATGGTAGAGAAGCCCAGATCTTCAATTAACACACATTTATTATAAGAGACGAATCTTCTGCACAACAATCTTATTCCCAAAGATATATGATTATTTTTATTTTATCCGTTTTTGCTCTTTATTAATTCATCATTCCACTCCAATTATTTATTATAAATCAAATATTTTCACTGAGAGTTCAGCTGATCTTCCTTCACCTTACTGTTCCTAATTCTATCTAACAATTCTTACTATTTTCAAAATAATAAATTGTAAAAATTGTGTGGTGGTAAATAAAAGAATAAAAGTATGAGTAATACTTACATAGATCAGAAAATTAATTGGTTCCTCAAATTTATAAGAACGTCACCAAAGTGAATGCAATAATAAGATAATATTACATTTTGATAAGTCTCATAATAAGATCTCATAAATAATAAGTGCATAGTAAATAATAATCAGAGCGCACACGTTAATGACATACAAATAGATTAGAATGGATATTAAGAATCTAATGAGAGAATAAAACAATGTTTCGAGATATTACTTAGTGAATAATAATAATAATAATAATAAAGTAATAATAAGCAATCAATAGAGCAAATCACAGCAATGCTAATAAATGAGTATTATCTATACAAATTTCGTTGTCTCATAGAAAAAGACGTCACGTAAAAAAATAATAAGAATATTATATACATAATAATTGTTTAATAAAACACAAATTATTAATAAAATATTTTCGAAAAAATATTGTAATCTATTATTTCTATTTTATAAAATTTAAAAAACATGTACATACTAATAATAAATAAATAAGAATAAGAAGAATAATAATTAAATAATAATCATTATATTATATCATATTCGTATAAGAATATATCTATTTAAAATCATAATAATGCTTAATAAGCGTTTAATTAAGCATAAATCATAACAATTTACGAAATAAGCATAAGAAGATTAAGAACAGAAAGTGATAACACAGCCACTTTACAAAGATAAATTTAGCCTTCAACTCCGATAGCTTAATTAGCATTGACTATATATGCTCTATTTCAAAATAATCAATAACACAGATGAGCAAATGATCCCGAGAATAGTTCAGTTCATGATCTATACCTAACAGTTGTGAGCAGTTATCTCATATCCAAGAGTAATATAATATTGTATGGTCCTAAAACTATATATTCACAAATAAGAGAAGTAAGATATTGACGATCCCTACAAAATTTCGATAGATGGTCTGAATCGTTAGTCTGCACACGCCTAAACTTGCACTGTAATTTCTTCAGTTATTGAAGATTACTCTTTAATATATATTTTCACCCATCTAAGATCATGTTAATATAATACTAATTTTGGATTTGCTAGTCAGCATAACAAACATTTTTAAAGCGACTCTATTTCAATTTATTCGGTTTACTATTCACTTATATTTTCAAAGATTACTGTTCCATTATATTAGGTGATAATCAGAACTACGATATTTAATACTTAATCACAACTTATAAGAGACTTACTCTTAAAATCACTTTTAACTCATTATCTAATTGGGCCATGGTTTAAATGATCAGAGGAGATAATATAGGATAGTGGAAATGATAGTTATATGCTAAACCATTTGACAGGAAGCGATCAGTTTTATTTCGTACTTTATTGTAGAGACACAATGAGTGGAAATTATATGCAACTTTGAACCTAAGGTAAGGTCGTTTATTTACCTTTTTATTCGTGAGTCATATTTGCATTCTTAATTGTTTAAATAATATATGTTTATGTCCTTTTACTCTATTGAGTTGTGAAGTTATTTATTTTTCATTCTTTTGACATCCAGTTAAATATATTATAAAGCGATTATTAGAGGCGATTATAGTAATGATGAAGGTAGCGCTTTCTCTTTCTAATAGTTACTACCACTATTTATCCAAATCATTTCTTTCAATTATTCTCACACGCTTCTTCTCTCTCCGTTAGTGCCGATACTTATAAAGAAGCTAGCTAACCTTAATAATCAGGATGATAATATTATATCTGATACTACAAACTTCTTCTTTTAGATGAGCTTATGTACATTCAGGACTCAGCAAATTACACCTAAACTGGAGAGTATACTGACTAATATACTATCTGTATGTAAAAGAAATTAAATTGTATAGCTTCGTTTCATTGAATAAATAAAATTTGTTTTATATTTTATTAAAACAGAATTTCATATTATTAATTTTCAATATACATATATTCAGGAAGGACGAGTAAAAATTCCGTTGCCTCGTTTGTAATTGCGGACAATTAGATCCATCCCAAAATTTCATCGATCCAAATTAAATTTTTTTACTATGTATCTAAATAGATAGATCTCCTAATCTTATAGGAGTTGTCATTTCAGCTTATTAACTTATACATTATATTCACTCACTCTCTTAGATTTAATATCATATAGAAGCTTGTATCCCTACCAGATACTCGAAAATACTCTCGAAATTATTTTATTTATCAATTTGTCATCGAGGATTCAGCAGGCAGGTGTTATATTTCTCGTTATATTATTTTTAGCAATTAAAACTGTCAAATCTTCTGTTATTCTTGATATACTGACGTTAGAAAATTGTTTAAGAAAACCTTTATTGTTTATTTAACACATTAAACGTTCCCATATTTAAATAAAAATATTTAACAGAGACGTTACAAGTGAACTGCGTCATGAAAAACGATATTATCACATAGAAGAACTTGTAACAGAGTATCATATTAAAAAAAACATTTACTTATTTAACATATTCTTTAACCACAACTAACTTTTCTTTCATCAGAGTATCTTAATCTTTATCATTATTAAACAAGAAAGTGAAAATTTTACCCCAAGCGCATCAACAATATTGAATATGCAAGTAGCTATGATATTACTCAACTGACATGAGCATGTAATATATGTACCATGTATTCTTCATAACCAACGATGCAAAAAAGGATTAAAAAGATATTTATAACATGTGATTATATATATGTTTGACTTTACTGAAATAATATTTCATCTTTTAGATATCAAATATTTAAATCACTTAATATTAATAAATTCACAACCATATAAAACGAGAGCCTCCCTTTTAACCCAGACAAAGAGTCAGCAACATAAACTATCAAACTAAAATAACATATCTCTATACCAATTCATTTTCTATATTTATCATTTCATCACATATGCCTAGCTTGTCAGATCACAATTGCCTTAGAAGATCAACACACGAACTCACCATCTCCACAACCACTGCGATACAAAAACACTAATTATTTACTACTACTTCAACCTAATATATAAACCATTAGAACTTCATAGTCTCGTGGAATCTGCATTACCGTAACCAGTGTATCACCCCCATGTCTCTCTTTGCTACAATCGGTTAGACAATACAAGATTAACACTTTACACCTTTACTATAAAAATGAAATATTTATATCTACATATGCACTTGCGGTTTAATTGGTTTTAAAAAATCATTACACATCTACCCCCAATCTCAATAACTTTGGTTAAAGGAAATAAAAACATACTTATAATAAGTAAAAATTAACAAACACCCTCCCACATGTACTACTAAATAACTCCAGTACCCAAAATACTTATAATAAAAGCCTTTACACAATACCCCAGACACATCTCATCCATAAATAAAATATTATAAAATATTTCCTTTTTACATTAACTCACATATACAAATATAATCCATTACCCAAATTTATATATATTACTACCACTACTCAATATCCACAAGCTACCAATAACTCTCAAAAACCGTTTAAAATTCAATAAAGACACTTCAGTTCATTACTTTATAATTCCAATGCTTTATATCAATACCTATTACACGGCTCAATTCCTAACCCTATATATACTTTTTAGAAACTCTTAATTCAAAAAAATAATAACCACCAACACAATAACTAATTATAAACCATATCAGACCTCACTCATCAGTATACATGTCCAACAAACCCACTCAAACTTACCAAATCAACTAAGATAACTTTATCATCCAACAGAATGTCCCTATCGCCAAGAAATTATCATCACCTTGATCACATCTACACACCAACATCTCTCCACCCCAATAAACCCTAAACATAAACTTCCTATCCATATTCCTAATAACTAAATACTACTCACTAAATACTTAACTAATAAACCTTACACACCACTTCACCTTTACACCTCATGATCTGTCATACTACCAGGTATACTCCATTCAACCTCAAATTCTTTCACTCCAGTTACCTAAGCTTCCTACTTCACTCACGATAAGGTAGAGGCAACAAGGCGTACGCTATCTCTAAAGAAACCATAACTCCCACTATAATATTATACATTCCCTAAACTATGATATAATAGGTCTAGCTGATGTTTACATACGATGAGTTTATATTACACATATCTACATAAAATAAAACATATACCTCAAAGTTAGAAACTAAATCCTTACTTTATATTATTACTTTTTTTCAGATTATATCTGACTTATAGCCTTAACTCTTCAAACTATTACCCCAAATCTAACTAAGTATATAAACCATCATACTAATATACCTATATCACGTATGATCCAAGTGTTTAACAATGTTATTATTTATATAAGTAACAATACACTTTGATAACTAAGTAGTACTAAACGTCTATAAGTAAGGAATGGGCTAGAGCAATCCTTAGGTATATATAATATACCTACCTTATATATAATATACTATAAAAAATATGGGACATCACAATTAATACTCGTACAAAAACATCAAATTTTGGTAAATTGGATCAGGACGGAGATATCATAAAGCACTGATGGTTGCTTTACAACACTCCTATATCGAACAAGTAATCGAATTACTATACTCACAAATGTTAGTAACATATTTCCATAATCAATAGTACTATAAATAATATACCATAAATATACTGGATTATCTGCACAACGAAAAACAAAATCATAGTTCAACTCTTAAAACACAATATTCCACCATAGAAGACCTTTTGTTAATATCCTAATTCTTTCTTATTAATATGTTAATGTTAGTTCCGATAATACTCTTAGTACTAAAGTCTAAATAATTAGTCTATTTTAACTTCACTACCTATATCATGACTTTTAATCATGTTATTAGTGTAAATTTTGTATTATCACAATATCGTTAGCTTTTAATGTGTCATATGTACAGTTTCTTTCATATGTACTACTCTAAAATAATGACAAACTTTTATATAACTATTTTCATTTATTTATAAATTTAATTTACATCTAAAATATAAATGTTAGTCTTTATTAAGTTTTAAATTATAAAAAGTTTTCCTAATAATTAACCTTTGTTTTATTCTTATAATAGTTTTATATTCCTTTTGCTAACTTCATTACTAATATTATATATATATATATATACACTAAATTAACACCCCAATAATAATATCATATTATCTCATTATTATCAGTTAATAATGTATAATATAATATGTTAAATTATTAGAACATTATATTTTACTTAAAAATGTGATCTATTCTCACCATAAATTGATACAATTTACTAATATATATCAATAATGCTTATTCACTTCTTATAGCCTAATAATTCTCGAATATAACACTAAAAGGCTAAAATATAAAAATTTAAAATTTATAAAAAATCTTTCAAATTCAAATCTAATAATAAAACTAAAGATAATTAATCTTCAACATTTAAAAGTTCACTAATAATTTATTTTATTTATTATTCTATCCTAATAATGGATACTTATAACAGATTAACTATTAATTTAAAATAAAGAATGGAAAAAATTAATAAAAGTTACTATCACTATAAATCTACAATATAAAAACTTACCTCATAATTATCTGACATATCTTCACTCCTAATACTCAATAAATTTACATAAAACTTTATATTCATCAGAGGCTTCGATTTCCTCACTATCTAGTACTTAACCTAATACATTAATTAATAAATAGAAATTTAAAAGTAATAATAACTCAAGTAATCTAATAAACATAAATAAGATTAAATGACACTATATGACTAGGGAAAAAGAGAGCTATAAATTCGTTTAAAATAATAGTTTATATTTAATCGAATAGAGAGCAAACCAATGAATACTCGTAAAATCGATCAAATCTCGTCATCGGAGCAATAATATACTCTCAATTGAAAATATTATTTTAAAAAAGAGAAGAACATATTCTATAATTATATACTCAAGATTCGTTCAATACATCAAGACACACACACCTCGTCAATAACACGCGTCAATTTATAAAAATCCCGACACTCAATTATCAAAAATTATTATTAGAAATATTAATTGATCATTATTAATATATCATCTACTCCTGAAGCTTAGTCTAAGCTTTTGAAATTACCTTTGCTGAGCAATATGAAACATCCATAACTGCTTATTAAAGTATGTTAATCAGTGTCGTAGCTTCATAGGAGGCTCTGAGGCTATAACACATCTCATATACCAGATGTTCATAATATAATAGTACTAATATAATATATATTCCAACATATTTAAGAATACATTAACACAAATCTTACATTATAAAAAAAATAATATAAAAACATTTTACTATATAACAAAAAAAATTTTTTTGATATTGCTCTAGTATAATCATTAGCTCTTAAGGAAACACAACAATATAATATATATAAAATTATAATAAATATTTACCATATTTTATAAAAATTATAAATAACATATAACTATCATTTTACTTTATCAAACTTTATGAGTATTCCATTTACAATGATTATTTAATTATTGACATTCCAATTTTGACTATTGTCTATTCCTTATTGATTTTTTTCTAGACGACTTTGAATATCACTACATTATCAATTCTCATAACAGAACAAACATACTTTTATAGACTATACACCATAAATATGCTTAATCCATTAAAATTTATCCAGGTAAGATTATCAACAGTTAACAATTAATACTATTTCCAACTACCAACACTTATAAACACTCCATATTTTTGACTTACTTTACTCGAACACAACTCAATATCGAACTAAAAATTTACTCCCTATGGTATATATAGAAGACCTTACTTCAGAGAAACCATTTTAATTAACCCATCACACGAACAATTCTGTATGTCCTGCGTGTCGTAGAAGCAACTAAAGATGGATAATATTAGTGATTATATATTTTATGTATTAGAGTATCGTGGTATTAGTGATTTAGAGTATTGGATGAGACCTTCTTAATCTAACACTTAGTATCTTTTGCACAAGAGAATGCTAAATGCATAGCTCAGAGAAAAGTCGGATCGACCGTAAGACGGTATTATTACGCTATTCTATTATCTTATTACGGCTAAAATATCTTTATATTTAATAGATATAGTTATTAATGTAGATAACTAATGAAATTGTCATCACAGTAATATATATAATGTTAGATGCTATGATATGAATTAGAGAGAGAGATGATGATTTATATTTATCTATTGTTATTATAGAAAGAGTCAAATATTAGTATATTGCTAGACGTACTGAAAACAAAGAATGGATATAGGTATAATCACACCTAGAAAATATGGACTTTCTTTCATGTTGTGTAAGTAAGAAAAATGTTTTGTGTTAATACGTGATTCAATATGATATGATATTGTAGTAAGTCATAGAATACACAAGCCATTTCTTAGCAAATTCTTCTGCACTTACAGAGAGCATCTGCTAGAATGTCGATCAGATCGATTTTGAAGACTTTAGAATTTAGCGGTGTAGTGAGTGCTAGATACTTCTAAAAGTGTAAATTTAAGTTATATATTGACATCATTAGTAATCAACTTGGATATTCTAATGCATTCGACTAGCGAGTACTCATACTGAGAATACATTAATGGATCTTGAAGATTTTGCGATTTATTACCGTGGATATCTATAAAATGAACCTTTATATCTGAGATGGAGAAGAATCCCGTCGAGAAAGATTAGAGGATTTAGAATTATATCCATTTGATGCAAACCTATAATCTGCGCACACCCCTAACGTCTTCACTCTATATTGATATTAAGCTCAATTACAAGATTACAGTCATATTCTACCATCTATGCTCACTAGCACAATCTCGATTATCAATTTTTGTATAAGAAATATTGTAATTTCCAATTTGTATATGTACGAGCTACTATTTAAGTTCGTCCTTTCTTGCGTTAGGTCGACAAATTTACTGCACTGGAATAGAGCACATTGCAGGCTATAAAGTGAGGAGATTAAATTAACAGCAGTGTATAGCAGAGAAAGAGATGTAAAGATAGAATATTCCATACATGAACATAGAATAAGTGGCATTAATAGTGAGAAAGAAAGAATCACCCACAAGCATAGAACTAGCCTGGAGAATTAACCATATCAACACAAATTCAACACAGATTACTATTCAATCTCCATTGTTAGCTATACTGAGAGACGTCGTTAAAGGTTTAGGGTACGCAATAAATATATTAATATAGTAGTACCCTCAGAGCATTATGCGCTCGGGTTTGACCTTATATAGAATAGAGATAAAGCACCAAAGCAGTAAAACATAGTTATTATATTAAGCCTATATTGTAGCTATTGAATTAATCAGCGCCATTATTATGAGAACAGAGTGTATAACAAGATTCACTCCCACCGACCCTCAGAAATTAATATTAGAGGAGCGGATTTATATAACTCCTAATCACAAGGTATAGCGAGAGACCTACTTAGTTTATAACTGCAGAAGCTTACTGATGAAAGAAGAAAAAAGTCTCGCTAAGTCTAAACAGAAACTCCAGTTCCTTTGAGGCCTATTACCGCGACCATATATCAACCGCATATATGCTTTACATGAAGTTACTTTCCTAAGACATTATTTTTGTTTATAGTTAAAGCACAAGGTATGTTTATATTGTCAACAGTGAAATTGTTGATGAAATACTGAATAAAGAAATATAGAAGTTCATAGAATGCGTTTTAAATAAAAGGAGATTTTAGCAGAAGTATGGTTTTTATAAAGAATATTGTAATTTCACTAAGATTTACAGACGAACCCCATCTTAGTAAATTCTATTCACAGATCATATCATCATTAGAGAATTAAGTAAATAGGTAAAACATTAAGACAGATGAAAAGCTATTGTCACATGAATTTAATAATTTATTTAGTGAAGTCATAAACTCAAAATGTAGTTTGTAAGATATATTGAGTTTTTCAGTCATCGGTCATTATTAAATTAAGATGAGAGATTAGAAAGTTAAGAATTCTTCTCATTAAGTGATGGAGAAAAATCGATCACCTAATTGAAAATAAAGCGATATTTATAGTAATTGCACGATAAGATCCTAGGATAACCCTAGCATCCTCATCAAAAAGCACGCATCATGATTCAACAGAGTATTAAAGAAGAAGAAGTCGAACCTTAACTCCTTCTCGATAACCTTGCATTTACACTTACTCAAACATGGTACAGAATTTTTAAATTTAAACAAAGAAAGCTAGACATAATAAGCAAAATAACACAGAAGAATAGAAAAACAATAAGAACGAGAGTACAAAGGGAGACCGAGCATTGAAAGAGTCAATGACCGCGAATGAACCCTGAATAACTCGAGGAAACTCACAAATAGCTTTTCTCAAAACGCATTTAATTTATCACACAGTCTTACACCGCACGTGCGAAGTTCAACCATTACACGCAGTTACCTTATGAGATCACAGAAAATTACACTCTAATTAACTCTTCTTACAATATGATTAGTATAACAGGTAATATCCAGCTGAAAATTAGAACACGATCCAGACACCCACAGATTCAAATGTAAAAGTTCACTTTTTCGTAATCAAGTACTGGCTATATACTGAAGTAAAAAATAAATAAATATGAATGAATATGAATATGCACATACACTATAAAAGTAAATCACAAAAGTAAATATGAGAATGATAATTAAGAAAATGGCTTTTAACTTCCATAGCTAAAATGATGATTGGGATCATATGATTTGATAAAAATAAATCTTCATAGATTTTAATGAGGATTTATATATTCAGAGCGCTTCTCTTTTATCGGATATATGTCTGGACATGTAGCGTAGTCTATTATATCTCAACATCTTAATCTGAATATTAATTATGATTTTTAATATTATTATTATTTTAATATATTTTTATAACAATTATTTATAGGAGATAATTAATTATGATTGTAAATAGTATGGGTGGGGTTGATCATCAGAAGTATCACTCCTCAATAAATTATTATTGCTTTAGGAAATTTGCCAACTCTGAGGCCACCTCGATTCCCTATTCTTCATTATCTATTAGTATTTCAGGACCTATGCAATCTATTATATTCCAGATCATAAATTTGTAATTACAGATTCACAAATACATTATTATATTGAGAACACTGAGATATGAGTAATGATGGAGTTAGGAGAGTAAGAGAAAATTAAATTCACATGTGAATTATCGTCTTAGTTTGAGATTTAGTGTGTAACGACAATTCTAGATTCGCTTCGTAGTAAGTAATTATTTGTTTCATTTTCAGATTGTTGATAGTTAACAATTCAAGTAGACCTATAATCTAAGATTTAGATAATTTGTGTGTAGATATATTACAATGATGATGATTGTGTGGGTTATTGTATTGCTTGTTAGTGGTAGTGTGTGTTTTTTATTGCATTAAATGATATGTGCTCTATAAAGATTTCTTCCTTCGTTTAGTAGGAAACCTAATGTATGATTTAGCGTTGTCAACGTTGTTCTTGTTTTGATATTAAGTAGCCCGTCACTGTTGTAGTCTTCGGATCGTGAGAGCGAAGGTTATCACTAGTTGCAATACGAACGTTTATTAGGTATTGCGGCTAGTAATATTCCAATATATTGCATTGATAGTTGTAATTTCGTTCGAGAAAAACAGTAATATGTTGATTTGCTCGACCCCTATACGCACTGTCTCATAAACTCTGATATATCCATGAGAGATAAATGCACTAGTATTACGAAACACATGAGTTTTATTAGATGATAGTAGAAAGATTGTTTATAGATGAGTTTGAAAATGGATAAGATAATTAACTTTTACTTGAAGTCACTGACAATTTATCCAATATGTTATGAAATATAACATACTCTGACATACTAATAATATATATATAAATATATATTTACTAACAACTACTCAAATATAACTTTATCCTATAACTTCGACAGTAGCACCAATTTTCTATAAACAACCTCCCACATATATATCAAGAAAAAACATTTACATTTAAAAGTCGCAACCCTCTCAATATATCTGAAGTACTCTCATTAACAAAAAGCGTATTCCTAAGCAGCTAATAAATTCAAAAAAGAAAGATAACACACACACTAACCTTAGAAACTCTCCGTCACGCAACCAAGCACAACATGAGTCTTCCTACTACTCTCTCCGATTAATGAAAAATGTACAATTCTACAATATCTCGAAGCAATTGTATAACACATATATCTCAATGATCCTCACCCACATTAGTAATAAATTTATTTATATCGACTTTTCTAATCGAATTGATTGTATTAAATCAACCCTCCTGGATCCGCTAGATCTACCATTATATAAATTTGCATATTATCTTTATTAACAGTCAAACTCTATCTCATCTCACCTATCAATTTAATATATATTATATTTATTCACCTATATATAAAGTTACTCTATTGCGCATCGATCATATCTTATATATCGGTTACTACACTATTTCTTGATGACAAAATATAATCGTATTATTGTATTATTGTATTGTAATTATTAATTATTTTATTATTTATTATACTTAAATTAAAATGATCAGTTATTTGTAATATTATTATGTGGAATTGAGTTGCATTATGATATATATATACTCGTACGTTTCATTCATGTATTACTCTAATCTATTATTAACTAACAGCACTTATATACTGAAGATAGACTATCTAACACAGATCAATCACTCCTAGTTACAAAAAAAAATTTAAGAGCAAATCCTTTTTCGTAAGGTAATTCAATTAATATTTGTGTAATACTTTTTTAGACAATAAAGTAGTGGTGGACGTATTGTTAAAGTAATAGTTGATTCTATTATAATTATGACTTTATATATAAAGAGAATGCAACAATTTATAAGAAAATTTGCTTGAAATGACAATTTATCCAACTCAAACCAAATCAGTACTCACGTGAAATAGGCTATATAAGTAGCTCCAGAAATATTGATAAAAATACTCCTCAATATGTAAGCTTTCATACACAATTATAGAAGCCTGAAAACATTTCGGTAGTAATATTATTAGCTACGTTTTATATAAAGATAAATATTACCATAATACTACCTAAAACTACAAACTTTAGCTTGTATAGAACCTCTCAACATTGTCAGGTTAATACCCCTGACATATGAATCACTTAAGAGAAACCCTATTTGTCTGATATATATATATATTATATATAATATATATATTGCGTTAAAACACATACACACATACACACACGCACCACAGCACAACCAGCACAGAAATAATCAATATTTTCCTATTTATTGTTTATGATTGTGATAGAAGGTCGTAGTTCATGTATGACTAAATAATGATATAGGTATAGTGTTGATTAAAATAATAATGAAAATAGATACTATTAATAGTAAATGTATAGTAATAATTAATATAATATATATATATAAATTAATGAGTTATTAAGAATTTATAATAAATATAGTAATAAATATATAATAAAATATTATAATTTTATAATATTTAAGTAGTATAATTGATGTTGTTAACGCATTAATACAACGACAAATCAACGAACACGACGGGCCACAGAAAAAATAATCATATTAATTTACTATTTATTTTGATTTTTGATTCGAAGAGAATTATATGTTTAATTATATATTATTATAATGATAATATCTTCTACTAGTTTAGATTTAAGTTATAATATAATTATAATTATATAATTAATAATGATAATGATAAAGATATAAAGAGATTATATAAGATAAAGAAAGAACATATAATGAGAGGAATAAAATAAATGAGCAAATAAAAATATATTTATGAGAGTAGAACAGAGTTAAATAGACTATAGCCAGTTTTAAGTACCATGACAAACTAAGAACCTGAAAGGTTGTTAATAACTGTTAGTAAATATGTTAGATTTATATGCTATCATACTTATAATACAATTGTTATAATACATACTGATTATACCAAAGTATTTTTGCATAACAATTAACTTCTTAAGAAATATCTACACTAATGTTTTACCAACGTATCTACCATATATATAAATCCGCACTATATATAATTTAAACCGTAAAACCAGTAATCCGAAACTTATACCATATAGTGATAAGAATCTAAAAGATGACATTTTGCAACTCAAACTTAAAGATCAAGCAAGCCCTTACCCAAAATCACACTGGTCATTATGTAATTAGAATTTATTTTTATGTTGTTTTACGATATAAAGTAGGATAGAAATAGTTTTAAATATTGTCATTTGACGCCACAGTCTGAAACTCTGACGGTAATAAGTATGAAACTTCATACAAGGGTAGAAACTATCTAACCTTAAACCTTAAATATGGTACCTCACACCTCACTTACTAATACTTACTTTTAAGATGTTCATTTAGTATCACGACTAATATATAATATTAAGTTTCATGTACTGAAAACGGTGAGTAAACCATTATACTAGTTGATCACGTATAAACAACTATACATACATAAACTCTAACGACTTTCTTAAATACATAAATTGAGTATATATAATTAAAGAATATCATGGCAGTACATGAAGTGTTACAGAGCTCTTTCCATACTATGTAACATAAGAAAATAAAGTCTCTCAAAACTATTTAATACACGATTATTTATAATTTATTTATCTATCTCTATCTAGATTGCAATAAAACATCCTCTCTTGTTT
>JABUQX010111959.1:0-23435 GCA_015478945.1 Trachelipus rathkii | reverse complement strand
TGTGTATGTGTGTGTGTGTGTATGTGTGTATGTGTGTGTATACGAACTCTAACTAAATATACTCTTCTTCTTTCTCATTCTTCTTCTTCTTCTTCTTCTTCTTCTTCTTCTTCTTCTTCTTCTTCTTCTTCTTCTTCTTCTTCTTCTTCTTCTTCTTCTTCTTCTTCTTCTTCTTCTTCTTCTTCTTCTTCTTCTTCTTCTTCTTCTTCTTCTTCTTCTTCTTCTTCATTTTCTTCTACAGCTCTTCTTCTTCTTCTTCTTCTTCTTCTTCTTCTTCTTCTTCTTCTTCTTCTTCTTCTTCTTCTTCTTCTTCTTCTTCTTCTTCTTCTTCTTCTTCTTCTTCTTCTTCTTCTTCTTATCATTCTTCTTCTTCTTCTTCTTCTTCTTCTTATTATTATTATTATTATTATTATTATTATGATTATTATTATTATTATTATTATTATTATTATTATTATTATTATTATTATTATTATTATTATTATGTTAATGTATTTTTTTTATTTTTTCCTATTATTCATTAATATTATTATTATTATTCAATATATTCATTAACATATATGTATATAATTATTAATAACTATACATTATATATATATTATTATTATTATTATTATTCTAGAAATTCAAATTTGAAATTCTAGGAGAAAAAGTTGCTTTCCAGATTGATGAATTATTAATAAATAAATGACCTGGACCAGATGGATACTATTCAATGCATCTAAAAAATTTGAAAGATATATTAGTGAATTCTTTGACAATGATTTTGAATGTCTTTAAAAGAAGGAATAGTTCCTCATGATTTCAAACTTGTTAATATAACTCGCATTTAAAAAAAAAAAAAAAAAAAAAAAAAAAAAAAAAAAAAAAAAAAAAAAAAGATCCTAAGATCCCGAATAACTCCAGACCAATTAGCTTGACTTCTATAGTTGGCAAAATTTTTGAAGCAATACTAACTAATAGATTAGTTGCACATCTTGAAGATCATGGATTGCTCAAGAATTCCCAATAGTGTTTTAGAAGAAATAGATCATGATTAACAAATTTACTAGAACTTTTTAAAGTGGTTATTAACGATGTAGATAACTATGAATCTTTTGATGTCATTTATTTAGACTTTCAAAAGACATTTGACACCGTCCCCCACCAAAGATTATTGGAATAGCTTAGAGTTCATGGTATTCGAAGAAGACTTTCAAATTGGATTAAAAATTGGCTATCGGATCGACGACAACGAGTCGTTATCAATGGTGAATGCTCAGATTGGGCGAATGTTATTAGTGGTGTACCCCAAGGATCTGTCCTGGGTCCAATACTGTCTATTATACATCTAAATGACATTGATGATAATATTTTAGATAATATTTAGAAATTTGCGGATGATACAACATTTGTAAATCGCATAATATGTGAGAAAAATTATCAATTACTCCAAAGCGATTTGAACAAGATTGTAAATTGGTCAAAAACATGGAAAATAAAATTTAATACCGATAAATGTAAGGTTATACATTTCGGGAGTAGGAGCAACGAATATGACCACATAATAGATGACTCAGTTATCACAGTTTTCAGTGAGGAAAAGGATCTAGGAGTATTAATTATTAAGGATTTAAAGTTTGGCAAACAGTGTGCTGAAGCTGTTAAGAAAACTAATGAAACTCTAGGTTTTATTGCCAGAAACTTCGAATATAAATCTAAAAATATAATACTTGGTCTCTATAAAACATTAGATGAAAGACGCAGTGCAGTTTTAGAGTCCATCCCTAAAAAAGAATGCAAAGCAGGGCAACCAAATTGATACAGGAATTGAGAGGTAAATCATACGTGCAACGACTGCGTAAACTAGATATCCATTCTTTAGAGACAAGAAGATTGAGAAGGAAATTAATAAAAGTTTTCAAAATACTAAATAAATTTGACAATATCGATTATATTATAGGCAATTTTTTTATATATAATTTTAATGATGTAACACGAAATAATGAATAAACTTTCTCATAAACGATTTCAAACCATTATAGCAAAGAATTTCTTCACTCTTCACTTACGATTAGTAATAGTCTTTCTTATGAAATAGCAAACAGCGGCATTATCGATTCATTCAAGAAAAAATTAGAAATGTACGTTAAGGAAATTGGCCTTTGATCTTTAATTCGAACTCAATTTTTATTTTATTAAAACTCTAGAAGTAGTAGTGACCTAAATATGATAAAATCAAACTAGAACTATTGAAATCATTTAGTAAATGTTAGAAATACATCTTAAAACGAATTTGGGCACCTAACATATGAAAACTTTGTTGTTCACCGCTTAGAACGTGTCCGTTCCAAAACGGTGATCTTATAGATCACACTATCTTTTTAACTTCTAATAATTATCTTTCATGCTCACCGCTTACAACGTTTTCGTTCTAAGACGGTGTGATCTCTTCAATTGTACTGAGTAGGAGAAATAATCCACTATTAATAATGATATTAATAATGATATTGATGGTATTGATAATAGTATTAATAATTATAATAATAATAATATTAATAGTAATATTAATAATGGCATTAACAAGCAGAACTCGTGATTTGGTTAAGGCTTGCAGAAGTGGAATTTATTAGACAAACATGATATAATCTTATTATATTAAAATAAAACTCAAAATTTAATGAAATACTTTTCTAAGGATGCCTCATTTTGCTCCTACTCTAATGTTTATTGACTGATGTCTGAGTTGGGTATTACATAAAGTCTAATGCTAAACAACCTTAAAGGCAGTGTTGATGCATAATTCAAATAAACTATTCTCTATACCGGTAACTCATGCTGTAGGAATGAAGGAAACATATAAAATTATGATACTAGTTTTGAAAACTATTAAACATGACGAACGCTTTTGGCGAATCTATGGCGACCTGAAAATTATTGGGCTTCTCCTCGATCTCCAGTGGGTCCTTCACAAAATTCTATTGTTTTTGTGTTTATTGTGTTTCCGTGCTACTAACCAACATTACTTAGTTAAAGACCAGGCAAAAAGAGGTAATTTCACTCCAGGACTTCACAGTGTTATAAATACACACCATGTTGGGTCTTACCGAGTTATTTTACCACCAATATATATATAAAACTAGAACTTGAAAAATTTACAAAAACATTAGATAAAAATGGGGTAATTAAATATTTATCTCTGATTTTCCCGCTCTTAAGTGAAGATAATTTGATTAAGGAGGGAATATTCATCGTCCTTATATCAAAATAATACTACTTGACCACATATTTGAGATCAAGTTAAATCAAAATGAACTAAAGGCTTGGAAATCAATCAAAGACGTTGTTCAAGGAATTTGGCAACAAAAAATCTGAAAATAAATATCTTTTAATATAAAAACTATTAGTGATCTACAGAAATTTAGGCTGCCCAATGTCATTAAAAATTCATTTTTAACATTCCAATCTTGATCTCTTCCTTCCATATTTGGGTGCTGTTAGCAACAAACAAGGAGAACAGTTCCATCAGGATATATTAAAAATTGAGCAACGTTTTCCAGTTAGATGGGGGGAAAAATCTATGATGGGTGACTACTGCTAGTTTTTGAAAAGAGAAGACTTCTCTGAACATAAAAGAAGAAAGGAATTTCTCAGGTAAGATAACCATCAGTTTCAGCAAAATACAGAAACATTTTTTTAGCTTCTAAAATGATATGAGTATATACTTAATATATTTTTCAGTTTTTGAAATGATTTTTAATTCAATGAAACATGTAAAACATAGTCATATTAATTATACTGCCATACCTTATAAAACATTGAGATCATAAAGTTTCAAATATTCCCGTTATTTATAATTTGTTGACCAGTTTAATCATTCATGACTCGATGTTGCCATTGTCTCTGTTGTTCTTTCATATGGCTTTTCAAAATGGTTCCAGGCCCATTAGGGTAGTCTTCGCTCTTTTCCTAGCAAGACGATCTGCTTCTTCATTGCCTCTCACCACATGGAGCTCCGTCACCCATATCAAAGTAACTTTGCTATTAATATTCAGATGTTGTAGGACGTACCAACATTCACAGACTGGCTTTGGCTCACAGTTGTATGAGTTTAAAGCTCATATAGCTTACTGGCATTCTGTTGTAAGAATAATTTTCCTTCCACATATTTTGTTTATGTCTATCCGATCACATGCCGATAGGACATTAACTTCAGCTTGAAAGATGGTGGGAGATGCTTCCAGGACTATATTGCGTTTGAGGTTGGGTGCAACTACGCCAGTGTCAACTCCATCATCCATCAGCCATCCACCAATGAACAATGTGAAAGTTTTTAGATCGAGTTTAAGGTCTCCATTTTCCACGTTTGACGTTCCTCAAGAGTATTTCATACCTCTTTCCGAACGATCTACCATTCGGCATCATATTCGAGACTGTTATGGTAATCTGTATCTCTCGTACATCTTCGAGGATACGAAAATAACTGAGGCCAGTAGTTTGCTTGAGTTGGCCAATCCTTGTCAGCTTTATAAGAAGATAAGCAGTGTCTTCAAAGCTGCAGTACAACCAGTGTGCATTGCATATGTGGTTGCTAGGCATGTAAGCCTTTACAATTTTTGCAAATTGTAATTTGTCCCTGCTTCATCTTTTATAACTATATGAGTGAGACACAAGTGATTACAAGTCCGACGGCAGTCAAGCACATCCAATGGGTTATCTTTTTTGTCATCACCACAGTTTTGTCGAGCATTTTACGGCAAGTTCAGAGGGCTCTTGTTGGTCACTTACACACCCAGGAAAAAAATTTGGACGGCAAAGACCACAATTCTATAAAAAAAATTACGAACGTCGGAACACACACCAAAATAGAGGAAACGAGAAAATCAGCAGATACCTCGAGCTGTCTGAAGCAATTACAATAATTAAATAAAACCACATATGAAACATCACAACCTCAGCTTCGTGCGAATCAGAATAATCCTTCGAACAGCATTCACACACCCTTTGCAGACATTAGTCTTTATCGTTACATTTGTAAAGTCGTCACTAAATCTATAACTTTAAACAACATAATCCTAGTCAATGATTGATTATCTAAATCATTTAATTATTATAATATATAAATATATTATTAATATTATAATTATATTTTAATTATTATTAATTATATAAATGCATTATTATATTATAATTAAATAATTTACATTATAAATGTATTATTATTAAAATTAAATAGATAGCACAATTTAATTCATATTATAATTTAATTACTACTACTAATTCTACAACTAAAAATCTAAATAAAACTAATAATGAAAAAAAACATAAAAATAATACAAAATAAATAAATATATTAAAATAATTATAATAAAAGAAAACTATATAGAATTTAAAAATTTTTTAAATATAGAATATTAGAATAATATAATAATTACAGATATATTATAATATCAATAAAATATAAAATAGATTAATTAATAAGATAAAATATAAAGGGAAAAGATAATATGGGATAAAAAATAAGAAATAATCATAGGAAAAATGGAAGAATAATGAAATGATTGATCTAGCTTATTAAATTTGTGTGTTATTTGTCATCACAAAACTATGAAGCTATTTCGATATTATAATGTAAGTCGTTTCTCCATACAGGCTCTAGACGAGTTTACATAGTCTCGAAGCATACTAAATGTCATAGAACAATTTATTTATATCATCATGTTTATTATTATTTATATTAAAGTGTGTGTTCCTCCCATATACTATATTAGATACGTATACTTTTACAGAGATATTTAATAATAAAATGATCATTATATAAATTGTATATCTAATTCAGCTGTGACACAAAAACTTTTGGGCCACTGAATACTATAATATTATATGAATGAAAATGGGCGTCATCGCATAAAGATATATGATTGATATAGTAAGCATATATAAAATATAATATATTATATTAAATATGTATTATTAAATTCATATCAAGTACTGAATTACTTACATTAATATTATATAGCAGACCTACTATAATTATTATATATTATATATTATATATCCTTATTAAATACTAATACTGTTCATTTAACTAAATTATCCCCTCCTTTCAGCTCTACATATATTATATTATACCAATATGCATTTATTGACCTAATAATATATTATTATAATATATATTATTAAATTATGATTTATTATTTATATATGTATATTTATTCTATAGGAATAATATAGAACTATTATGGTGAACATCTATTTGTTTAGTATTATCTTAGGTTATTGATTATTATTGAGTGACCTTATAATTATTATTACTAGTATTAATAATAATAATATACAGAATTGAAAAATAGAGTGAATAATAGATAATAATATATATAATTTAATAAAATAATTAATAATATTATATTAAATATTAATAATATATCAATAATTATTGATAATGTTAAATAATATATTAAAATAATTATATAATAATAATTATAATCAATATGTAGGTGCAGAATCGTACGTATCCATCACTGTCATCTTCGCAACTATGAGGAATGCTTCGAATAGAAGTCTTTCAGTACTTATGATTCGAGTCCGTGTTATTATTTATTTTTATTATTATTATCACATTAATTTAATTGTGATAAAATATATTCTATACAAACTTAACGTATCGTGAATCGATCTTACTCTGATGATGACTAAGGTATCCATCTATAATATAGTTCCTTGACACAGAATAAATAGTCTACCGCAGTGCAATGTGTCAATTCCTATATCTGGAATCCATAGCTCGTATATCGTTAAGCATGAGTGATTATTCATCACGTGGAAGTGTGAGATTTATCCATTTAATAATTTAGCTTCAATAACTTAATATGTAAGTTTTAGTGAAATGTGATTGCCAAATATATTTAATAGAACTCTAAAAATCCTGTGCTTCTTGCATCCGTAGAAATAGCATTGAGTTAAAAAACATCTAAACTCTCGTGCTGTGTTTCTTATGAAATTTATTGACTCTTTATTTTCTTTGTTTATTTAAATACTACACTATAAAAGCAACTCGGCAAATCCAGAATTCATAACTAGTAAATATCAATTATTAAAGTGTTTTTTATTCAATATTGTAAAAACTTAAAATGAAAAATCCACATGAACGGATTGTGTATAAGGAACACACAGATAGTGCACCAAATATTTACGAAAAAAGAACATATAACATTTCCGGTTTCTGTATGTTATAACAAAGGATATTTAATAAAATAGCTATCCTTACTTGAATAAAAATGAAAATAACACATATATCTAACTACATAGACTATCACTGACTAAATATCAAACAATGTGTTACAGTATCGAGTTAAAAATAGAAAATAATTGTGCCAAAATATTTGTAATAACAAGTAAAATATACAACAATAATAAAAATAAAATAATATAAAAATAAATAAAAAAAAAAATAAAAAACCTATTATAGGTGACCTTTGTTTTCAATGGGAAAAATACATTTTCTATCGAGCACAGCTCAACAAGTCCTAGACTACCATATATATTAAAGATTATTTTTTTTTTATTATGCTTATACGCCTCTCTTATTGATAAAAAAACTGACGTTGCTCCCTCACTAATATAATGTAAGATCTCCTATCGGTGCACACCCTACAGATAAGCAATTATGGAATACATACAAGAAATTCAAGAATCACTCTCTCATTCAGAGATTATACACAGTTACATGATAAAATTAATTCATTCTTTAGATAAAACAGTACAGAAGAAAGTGTTATAAAATATATTAAGACAAATACAGAGTTAAAAATGTTAACCGCTTTCCCACAGACAGACGATAAGACCTGGCATTGCATAATTTCATTACACACGCACATATAAAAAAATAAAAAATAAAAACATAAAATATAAATAAATAAGTACTTATGAAAAAACAAAAACTTACACACAAATTACATAACACCGTGATGAACACTACTCCAAACATAACATCAACTCTTGAATAAATTTATTATGAAGCTTTTAGTGATTTTGCACTAATGTAATAATATTTAATAAGATCTAGTGAGCACATATTGTTTCTCAACTCTTACGCTACTAACGGCACCATACGTTGGAGTAGTAGTAAAATACCAAAAATAAATGCAAAAGAATAATTATTACAAACAATAATAATAGAATAAAACCTACGAATTCTTTCCAAGTCCACTGTTCTTTCTCCACATTTGATGTATTTGAATGTCTTAAATCAAAAATTATAATAAATTTCATATATATTAATATAATATAAGATATTAAAAAATAGATATTATTGTCGATTCCAAAAATTTTGGCGAAAACGAAACTACCGGAAAGCCCGATTGGTAAAGAGAATATGACAGAAAATGCTAATCACCACAAAAAAATACTGAATTAAGTAATTTTATAAATAAAAAATAAAATCCATGCGAATTAAGATTTGAGATTCATTAAATATGAGTGGTAGACACTAACAGATACTATCTTATAAAGCGAAGCATCAGGCCCGACCGCGGGAGCAGGGAAAGAGTGCATTTACAGGAAACCGTCCGACACGTTGAACAACTTTAGACCGTAAAACCTTGCGCGAAATACAACACGCGACCGAAAAACACAAAGAATCCCGCGTGAGTGTTAAATGCTTTCTCGACCATGCTGTTTTGATAGTCTATATACCAACACAACAGCAGTACGCAGAACATACCCTATACCTTTTTATATAGATAACCCCCATCAACATCGAAACATATAAGAATTTCCTTGTGTTTTTATTAAGGTGAGGAACGTCTAATATGGATAAATGATAAATGATAAATAATTAAGTATCATAGATGTAATGACATGAAATAAATAAACAACCTCCCACAGAAGAGAGTAAGTAAAAAAAAAACGGCAATGTATATTTTACTTATCTAATAAAAATTATATTAATATGGATTACAACTTATTCATTACGTCTTAATGCTTCCTTCAGTAAACCTCTTGATTATAGAAAAAAGCTTCTCCTCGTGACAAAGGAATGGCTTGGTCCGGGTCTATTATACCGTCCGCCTGTTTTGAATTAACCAACACGCGTTCACCATATAAACACGTAAAGATAAGATATTGAAACCACTTTGACCGTAAAAGATTTAACAGAAAGACAATATAAAGACGTCAACAATAGATTCCAGATACAATATATACACAAAGTAAAGAATAAAAACTCTGTTATCACTGATGTTTTTTAAATATTACCATTTTTCTCTCACCTCCATTAAACTAGTCTGGAACAAATTCCTCTCTTTGAAATATAAGAAGTTAAGTCCAACGTACAATCTTAGCCGCCAATAATCAAAAAATATATAGTTAATCTCTAATCAAAGATCAATCACAAATGGCACATCATAGGACCTAGGTCCCTAACATCATTAACTTGAATCAATCATCCATAGTTGAAAATTTAGTAGGACAATGTTTGCAAAATAAAAATAGATCCAATGGCCAAATCCCTCCATTGTGAAATAAATAAAAAGTTCAATTATTATTGTTTTAAATATTTCTCACATTAAATATTTTATGTAAAAAGGTTTCTTGAGATATTTAGGCTTAAAAGACATTACTAAGTAGAATTGGTTGTGTCTCTTCCATGAAATGTGAATTCTAGACTTGTCTACCAATCACGTTATTTACTGTTTTTTTCAAGCTCGTTATCTTTATGTTTTTGGTGTATAATGTATTTAATAACTATTGTGTGTACAGGTCCTATATATATTATCATTTTGTATTGATCATTGATCTTATAGACTACATAGGTCGATCTACATTTTCTTGGTATCAGAAGGAAAGATCTATATCTCTACTTTGAAGTAAACTGTGTCGAGCAATTTAGCCATCATACTTGTTTATCGACAATTTGTTATATCGACGATTTTTATTTTCTAAACAAATCAATAAACAAATCTAAGGTATGTTTCGTGAACTTATCTATTATTAATAATATTTTGGTTCTTAAAATATAATTAGCTTAGAAAAAGTATGTAAGTAGTATGAAAAAACTTGAGAGCGCAATAATATCGTGTAATTTCGGCTATAAGCAGCATGTTGAGTTAATTAAATACTACGTGATAATAGTTAAATAACAAAACCCAAAGTTAGTAATATCATAGATTTAATCAAGATAACATAACGTCACCTGAAATAACAAGTTAGAATTTCGGTTCTCAGAAATAATGGAAAATTTATTATGAGATCCAAAATTTAATAAATATATAAACGATTTATGTTAGGAGAGAGATTTGCGTGTAAGTAATACGTTACGTCCCTAATAGAGTGAAACACCAGTAAAGTACATATAGAAAAAATGGATGATTATTATCAATGCTTTAAAGCTAGAACGATTGTATCGTTAGCATAAAAAACTAGGTCCATATAAAGATGAGTGTTCAAAAATGTTTGAAGGTATTTTACTTTACGATTGATAAATTATTATATATTAGAAATGTTAATAATATATGTAAATTATTTATATAAAAATTAATTATATAGTATATAATACAATTTAAATATTATAATATAATGAACGTATTTACCAGCGTATTGTTGCCAGTCATGTTGTTTAAGTGCTTCGCGAAAGTCTTTTTCCTTTAATATCATTTCCATAAACAAATAATCTATGAAGTAAAAAGTATTATATTTTCTAAATTTAAGAATTAATTAATATCAGTTTTTATTTATTTATTATAGCTTTTGATAAAGCGTGGTCATAGCATTAATTGTGGATACAGCAGATGACTGATTATTAACGAATTATAGAGTTAACGTTAATAATTGATATTAAATATTATAATGTAAAATGTTAATATATATTATAAATATAAAAAATTAAACAAATAAATTATGATCTATGAATCGTCTCACTAATAATTTATAAATTTATTTAATTAAGAATATTTATAGTAAAAGTAAGTAATATTATAATATTTATTAAATATAATTATATAATAGATAGATAATACTATATATAATATAGACAATGTAGAAATAAATATGTGAGAGCAAGAAATTAAAATAAAATAAATTATAGAGGAATATTAAAAACATAATAGTTTTAGTAAGAGGTGTTGAACTAAATAAAATATATGGAGTAAATAGAAGGATAGTATATTAAATTGTACCGAAGATCTAGTTATTGAAATGAAGTTGTATTTTAGAGTAAAGTATATTGAGCGTATTGATAGGTATGGAGTTAATATGAAATATTTATTAATAATAGTGGTGCCACTCCTGTTGGGACAGTATCCGCGACTCGGCTGAACAATATTCCATGAACCGATAGAGTGTATGACGAGCTCGATTTATATCTTTCACATCAAGAAGAGACCTAATACTATGTATCTCATATAATATAAAAGGCGCACTAGAGAAATAACAGAGAGTCGAAGAAAAGTGATTATTTAATATGTCAAATAGTAGAGATTGGATGAGGAGACTTAGTGAATCTACGGCAAATTAGCTATTTTAATAGTAGCATGAGTGCCTATAAATTATATAACACGAACTAACATTTTGATATTAGAATAGGCGCCAATTTCTTGTGAGTGGTAAGAACTATAAATAGCCCCCCGCAACACCATCTGCTACACTATGCACAGGTATTATAGAAAAATGATTATTGTATAATCTTTTAGCAACAAAAGATAGAAAGATAATTAAGAACCCATAGAACTCCCAGTTAAACGATCTGTTACAAGTAGTTATACCAGTAGTATGATGATTCAGTACGTATAATACAGCGAATAACTGAGACAGTAAAGGCGCGTCCCTAATTTATTTTCTCATAATTATTGACATTTATAGGTGAATGTGTGGAGATTGGTTAAAGCGTGTATATACTTTGGTGTGTTCTTTTAGATACAATTTATAGTAAAAAAATTTTGATTTTAGTGTCAACATATAGGCCTTCCTGAAAAAAAGTCGCTAACTCTTATAGTTGTTTCAGTCTGAAGAATAACTTAGTAAATGACAATAACGTGTATGAGTAAACAATTTGACGAATTATTTGTTTGGTTAAACATATAAATGGTCCATTCCTCCTCTGAAATACAAGTCGCTAGAAATAGTTTTAATATTTTTAGAAAGTTTAGTGTGGGAAATACTACAATTGGTTTATGTATCTTTTAAGTTATATTAGGTTTTAGTTTGATCCTCAATTTTATTTTGTCAAAAATTTGAAATTAAGCGTTAAAAAAAAGCAATGCCAGCCTACTGCAAAACATATAAAATTAGAGGGTGTTTGTATACCAAATCCCAAAAGAAAAGCAAAACCACAACCAATTTCCTGTGAGACCTAGACTTTCTCTCGCGAATAGTTCTTTTCAAGATGTTATATTCTGTTTTAACAATCCATATTTATTTTTGCTCAATAATTTTGAAATAATGCCGCTCCTCTCTGAAAACCTACATGTAGAAAGAAATTACACACAACATCACGAGCACACACGACGTACCCGCTCTTTAGAAAGTGTGACACTATTATTGTTTACCTCTAATTAATCAGTCCTTAATAACTCCCTCTTCGCTACATATCGAATTGAACTTGAACCATTAATAAATTCTCCGCTTCTTCTGAACTAACCAGTCGCCCAGAAATTTGAATTTTACCTACCATCTTAAACTCTTGACCAACAAACAATCAATTGGGTATTAAATAACTTTTGTGTATAGATGCAATTAATATATTTTCTACAAAATTTTCCAATTCTAATTAAGTTGTTCAAACATATAAAGCCTTTCTCACTGAATACCCAAGAATAATATAAAGTTTCGAAAGTATTGGTGACGTAAGGTGTTTATCGGATTTTTAATAGCATATTAATAAGATAAGTAACCGCCTAAATTGTGTCAAAATTTGATGAATTTGGCATTTTTGTGTTCCAACCATATAAATGTTCTTGAAAAATATGATTTATTTTTTAGGAGGATTAGTTGAGGAATACGAGTGAAAAATTTTGATTTAACATATTATTTGGTTTTAAGTTTAAATAATATAACAGATTTTGAAATTTATAAAAGGCCCAGCTCCATGAAGAGAGAGGAGAGAAAGAGAATAATATTAATATATTTATCTAGAAGGATATTGAGACCAAATATAGGAGTTCCGGAAACTCTTGATAGCTTTATATAGATTTACACACATACAGTAATTTGAGGTGCTAAATATTTGAATTTTGGATTCAAATATTTTTAGGAAATGGGGAAATTTTTGAAATGATTTGTTTATTTTATAATGTGTAAATGAGATAAAATAAATAAGTTTTTGATTTAATAGACCCTGTATTACTTTGTGAACAAGGTCACCTTAATTTATTTATTGTGATAAGAATTTGATTTGTGAAAACATATATGGTCTGAATAAAGTGTAGAGGGTTATTAATTTTTAAGAAACAGGTACATAGGTGAGTTAAATGAAATGAATTATATTACATAATATGTCCCACAGGATTATTATGTAAATAAATGGCACTTATTGTTAGATATTCAATTATCAATTTGAAAAAAATGAAAATAATTATAAAAAAAAAATAATAGAAAAATAACCGAAAATAGTAATATAATTATAAAAAAATAAAAAAATATTAAATAATATTCAAATAACAAACACAAATAACAAAAAAAAAATAATAATAATCAAACGATGAGATTGAATATATGAAATATATAAAAATTAAATATTGAGTATGTAGTAATATATTATAGAATAATATTAAATAAAAGTCGTATATAATAATTAGGATATAATAATATAAGTAAATTTATATAAGAATATATAATTTCAATCATAATATTAAATGATATATATTGATGAATTAATTAAAATGATATATGATAAATTAATATATATATGAAGCCTTATCCAAACATAAAATTATGTAGACTTTGAGTACTTCCTTAGCATGATTTAACTTTTAGACCGTTTTTCTTGGCCTATCACGAAATACACTAATGTGATAAACATATAATTATCTGAAATAGTATTTATATTGTAAATAAAATATTCATAATAATAGGCCATATCTACAGATATAACATATTGATATTAAATAAATATACGCTATAAGGTTCTCTAACTTATAGTTGTATTCAAACACAATAAGAGGGTTATTATAATCACAGATAACATACGCAGAATCATGTATAATCTATGCATACAGTCTATCGGTATGTCTTGTGTGTCATTAAGAGACCAAAAGACCTATGGATACTGAGATAAAGAAGTTTAAATAAATTATATCTACAGGGAATTGAGAGACGAATAACATTGAGCCACAGACACAAATCTGTGTGAAGTTATATAATTAGTTACATTTACACATTTCTATATCTAAATTAACACAATATATAATTATAATCAAATATAAAACACATAAGATAGTAACGTGAGACATTTAGGTGATTAGGATAAATTTGTGAACCTTGCGGATAACTTATATTAGATAGGATTTGTATTAAGTCACACAACTCGATAATACACATACTTTACTTTCAATTCTTCATAAACAGAAACAATAGTTTTGGTCGTTATAACTGTAAAACATAAATTAAAGAAATCTTCTTAGTTTTGGATTTATACCACCTTATAGTATATATATATAAGTTATAGATTATATAATTAATAAATAATTATTATATGGAATTTGAGTTACAATATCAATATATAAATGTAATGTATGAAAATTTTATACATATAGAATATTTATAGTTAGATTACTAGACTTTCAATTAAGTATATATATTATATGTGAGAAGTATATTATATATATATGATAAATTATTTATATATTATAATATATTTGATATATATTATTTATTATTTATGTGGATTAGAGGACACAGTTGAGATTACCAGATATCTTTCTATGACATGTCATTATAGAGAGATTTATTGGTGCTTCGGGGAGGCTTATAAAATATAGCAACGGGAAGCTTACATAGTCTGACAAATTAGAAACAATTTTTATAATATATTTTGTAGAAGATTAATTTGTTGGATCTACTCTAACATAAGTTCTATGTCTTTATACACATTAAACAATTTAATACTACTCTTAAGATATACAGTTACAATAACCATATAAGCAGAAAAGAGTTTATTTAGTCTTTTTTTTATTTATTCTTCTCTACAGAATATAAAATTATTCTTGTACAGATAATTTGTAAAGACATATCTTTGTGTATCATCCAAATTCATACATATAATTTCAGAATTCTATGCATAGATTGATGAGAGATTCAACATATCTTTCACAAGCAGTTAATTATTTTTGTTATAGCGAGTAATGCACACAGCTGTGTACGAAAACAGTGTAAAATATAAGTAATTTCATAAATAAAACTCTAATAATGTCAGTTAGCAGATATATATATAGATATATATACATAGCATGTAAATTTTTTATTATTTTTATTTTTTTATTTTTTTTTATATAACACATGGACAATACGTGACAATAACTTTTTCGCTCTTTTAAAGATCAGGTAAACAAGCTAGCATTCTATGAACAATATACACATAGCTATGTTTTCGATATTACACACAAAAAACAAAGCGGTGTTAAAGACTATCGTAAACATCTTGTAGAATCGAGGAGGAATTACTTATACAGAAGCACACATTGATCATAATATTGCAACCATTATGATAATTTTTGCAGAACACTCAAAAATGACTACCTAAATTCTAAATCTTCTCCATAATTAGGAATAAAAGTAAGACAACTGAATGCATGATTATGGAAAATAGCTATTGCCTGAATATATCAAGATGATAGTAATAATACACTGTTAATGACCTATGGATAAATTATTTGGTATCCATTCCGGCGTACACACAGTCACTCAATTATCATATCCAGAAATTAATGAATTAGATGTTCACTCTAATTATTTTCAATGACAGCATACATCAAGTAACTATAACTTTAAAAATTAAAACTAATATTATCAATCAATAATAATAATAATATATAAATAATAATCAGAAATTAATATAAGATAATAATATATATAATAATAAAATCAGACAACAGAAGTACGATACACACATAGCACAGAGTACAAGTATAGCTAACTGTGACTAGATAGTTATTCTGTCTTATACATAACACACAGTAAGCATATAAATTATATACTATAAGTATATAATATACTATATAATATATATAAATATATATTATAATAATAAAAAATAATAAAAAAAATATATATATATATATATATATATATTATATAAATATAATATAATATATATATATAAATAAATATATAAATATATGTATAATTATTATATATAATTAAGAAATATAGATAAATATAAAAATATAATATATAATAATATAATGAGAGCTCATAGCTCAGTGTAGAGCCACTCCGCTTAGCAGCAGAGACACAAGAGTCGAAGAATTGCAGCTACACACACGTCCACTCAACGTTAAGAACATTGTGGTGTGCTTGCTACAAATGAAATAATCGACACACAAACAACAAGTCCGCGATGGCCGTGACCAGCCAGCGGATTACAATTCGTCCCATGTCTTCCCGAAGACCATTTTCTCGAAGGTCCCACTGACACAAAAAAAAAAAAAAAAAAAAAAAAAAGTTTTCCCCTTTTTTTTGTACTTTGAGTTTGTAATTGGAGGGGATTTTTTTAAAATATTGAAGAAATAATATAATATAAAATATAAAGAAGTATATAATAATATATATATATAAATATAAAATAATATATATATATATAATAGTATATATATAATATATATATATAATATTATATATATATATATATTATAACAATTTTTTAAAAAACACTAAATCAAAAAAATAAAATATTTTAAAAACGAAAATCGATTAAAAAAAATGGACAGGTTTTGATTTTGGCTTTAGGAGCTTTACATTATCCCACAACGGATCATAATTTCTAATTTCAGCCAATACTAAGGAAAAGACACACACTGTTTACCCCTAAAAACGTTACTCAGGATAACACTACAATTGATCCATTCTAATTTCAGTAATATGAATATGTTATGAAAAAAAAAAAAAAAAAAAAAAAAAAAAAAAAAAATCAACGTCACACATTTTAAATTATTCGGACTTGAACTATGCATAAATGTGTCTAAATACAGCACACGATTAACAACAGATATTATATGTTGAACAGATCCACAATGGGAATTTCAAAGTCACATCTTTGCTTTTTGAAAAATTAAAAATTTGAAGAAACATACGAACCAATATGAGTTATATGGATCCATGAATTTTTTTTTTTTTTTTTTTTTTTATGCAGCTGTTTTATAATAACAAAACACAAATTTTTTTTGAAAAAATTTAAGGTGTCAATGCCAGAGGATAATGCATAAACTAAGCAAATCTAATAAAAAACACCACACACACACACAAATTTCAATTGATCGGTTGACCATAAAAAACATTATCGTAATTTTTAATTTTTTGAAAACAAAAATATTTGGGTTCGGAATTTGACCATTGCTGGGATCTGGTGTCAAAAATCAAAAAAGAGTTTGTGTCAATCGTTTGGTGATTGACACATCTTTGTATAGTTTGAGTTTCAAGTCATTTTCACAAAAATTTTACGACGTGAACTTTTTTTATCCTTTTTTTTTTTTTTTTTTTTTTTTTTTTAAAATTATTTATTTAAAAAAATAAAAAACACATGAAATCAACGTTTTCGGGGGTCGCAAAAACGCTGCAGTTTGCCTTTTATTAGGTCAAAATTGGCTGAAAATTTAGAAAATTATGACCATTTGCGGTTTGGGGCTAAAATCGAAAAGCCCCAAAGCCAATATCAAAGACTGACCTTTATTAAATGAATTCATGTATTTAAGCCTAAGCAAAGTGAACTGTTTTTTTTTCCATCCTTAGGCCCATTTTGCGACTGTGAGATTCTGGACATTCACTATTGCGGTACATCAGAATGTTATTGGTACAAGCATGATCTTCACACGAGCTGTTTTAACAAAACACACCCTTGTCCTCATTGCTGTTACAACAGTGCTAAAGATTTGGTATGTTATGAACAAATGAACTGTGAAAAACCTCTATGAACAATCTCTGCCTCTCCTAATTAGTTGATTTAAGCGTAATCGATATCTTAACAGGTAAAAAAAAATCATAAACGTAAACAAATTCTTTTAACGAAAAATAAATAAATTAGAAGAAAAATAAATTTTACATTTGAATTACGAATTTATTTGTAGTGTAAATTAATTAAATAAAATCTGTTAATAATTAATTTTTTGAATTTTTCTCTTGAAGACTCTCTCTCTGCACATCACACACTGCTCTCTCTCGTCTCTCACACTCCTCATCACACAATCTAACTTCTCACACACATGATCTCTCTCTTCTCTCTCTCTCTCTCACAACGCGCATCATAACACCACTTATCTCTCATCCTCTCAACACACTATACATACATCACACACACACAACACACACACTCTCTCTCTCTACACACTCTCTCTCTCTCACACACACAACACAACCTACTTTCTCTCTAATTCTCTCTCCTCTCTCTCTCTACGCTACACATCTCTCTCTCTCTCTATACATCCTCACTCTCTCACACACTCTCTCTCACACACAACACACCAAGATCTACTGGTCTTCAATCTATCATCTCTCTCATTCTCTCTATATATATATTATATTAATATATTATTTATATATTATATGATATATTTTTTTTTTATTATATATTATATTATTATATTATATTATATTTATATTTTATAGTATAATATATAATAATAGATTAATATAATATAATAATAATATATATTATACATTATATTATATGTATACATATAATATTATATATATAATTTATATATTATATAGTATATATATTATATTATATATATATTTAATATAATAATATATTATATAATATTATATAATATATATATAGTAATATATATATTTATATAGTCGATCCCTCGTAGAACGCGGTCATAGAACGCGATCTTGAAAGTTTAAAAGATAAGAAAAATTTAAAGCAAAAAATTCACATAATACGATATATATATAAAAGATAATAAAGAAAAATTATAATATTGCGTGAGCTAGTAAAGACCAAATAAGGCGTCAGTTTATTCCTAAGAGTGCCAAATTAGGGAAAGAGAGTGCCAATTTCATCACTTTGAAAAGAACAACAAAGGTCGTGGGTTGCATTATAATGATTTTAGGGTATCTATAAAAAAAAAAAAGTACAACAATTGTGTGTTGTATACGAAAGGTTAAGAATTTGAAAATAGGGATTATATGCATATCTTATCGTAAATGTACTTTTTTGTTCAATTTAAGATATGTACATTACTGTGTAATGTTGTATATATCTACACATTACCCACAAATAATTTTTTTATGGACGTACAGTAAACGAACACTCTCCAAATTAGTCTACGTGCATTTATGCAATATTATTAGGATAAAATACATATCCTCCTTATTTGTTTGAACATAGTAAAAATTTTTTAAATTAAAGATTTTTAGGTATAACAGCCTATAACGCGGGAGTCAGGAACCTAACCCCCCGTTCTACGAGCATAACATATAAATAATATAATAATTTACTTATATATGTATTTAAAAATATATAAAAAAATATATATAAGTAAATGTTTATATATCACATGGACATATATATATACAACAACACACCACCACTACAATGGGCAGTAACCACAAGGGGTATGTTAACCATTTAATGCCCAACAGACGAAGACAAAAGGCCAAGGAGAGAATAGCTCACATTATCCCACTCGACACAAAATAACCCCGCAGCTCACATCATAAATGTACTTGGACACACATACATAATGTATACATGCACACATACTCATATACAAGCACGACTTGAATACACACATATCACTTATACTAAAATATGTAATATATATAGATAGATATATAATGATAGTATATAGATAATAATAATATATATTATCAATATATATATATAATATATATAATAAAAAAATATCACTATATTATATAATATATATATAATATAAATATATAAATAAAATAAGTATATATAATAAATAGTATTATATAATAATAATAATAATAAAAATAAAAAATATATAATATATATAATCAGTTCTTTTCACTGCTGAAGACACACAACATTACAAAGTATATCTATGAAACATCTATTTTATTTTGCAGTTCGAACACACATTCACAGCTAAAAAAAAAGTACGAATATATATTATTATATATAAAGTAATAAATATATGAAAAATATTATTATAAAAATAAGATAATATAATAATATATTAATAATATAATATATATATATATAATAAATATATATAATAATAATATAAATATAATATATATAAAATAATATTAAAATAAATAATAATAATATATATATATATATATATAAATATATATATATATAAATATATATAATAGATATATATAAATATTATATATATTAATATATAAATACAAATACTTATATAAATATAATAAAATTCTGAGGAAAAACCTTGATTTAATCATTTCTGTAATTTATTATAAAACTTGTTTGAGCATTCTCTGTGATGTTACAATATATAATATATTTTTTTCTTTGTAATTTGACAATATATATATATATATATATATAATATATATATATATAAATATATATAAGTATATATTATGTTTCTTCCACATACTTAAGTTGCTATTCTGCTAAACATAATTTAACAACAACAGGAAAATAAATAACATTGAATTATCAAGAATTAATTTCATCGAGGAAACTTAATATATAGGCCAGCATCCGAAGAGTTCAGGCATGAAACTAGAAAACAAATCTACAATAAAATTAGAATTTAAAAAAGTAATTTCATCGAGGAAACTTATTACTAATATTTATTAACATTAATATTATACACAGCCGAAGCTACGCGTCGAGAAAAAATTTAAGAGCGACGGAAAAGTCGACACACAGCACACGGGTACATTCCTAAGTACGGATCCTATAGAAATATAGGAAACACACACAAACAATGCCCAGAACTTTAAAAAAAAAAAAAAAAAAAATATAGTGAACGCTTGATTGACCTTGAACACCTGCAGTATAGTCTCAAGTCTGTTCCACAAAACGTTTTTGGGAATTCTTTTTATATTCTTTTTAGGGTGTTCGAGCCGACGGAGGGAGGGTTCGAGCCGACGGAATAGGCCGAGAAACCCGACTCTATCCATCAATTTTGTACAATATCTGTCCAATTTAAAAAAAAATTCACATTTGCACCTTTGCTCTCCTAATCGGAGTAAGACAGGCATACAAATTGCCAAAAACTGTAAATATTTCAACTTTTTAACAATTTTAATTTTTTTAAAAACAATTTTTAATTATTTTATTTATTTCCGCGCGTAAAATTCTCCTGATTAAATAAAATGATATTTATTTCTTTTTCTATGTTATAGATATTTTTAGTTTTTACATTCATATTCGGAGGATGATGAACATATATATATAATATAATATAGATATATAATAATATATATATATAACAAATATATATATATATAATAATATATAAATAAATATAAATAGTATATAAGTAATATATATATAATAATATATACCGTATATATAATAACCAAAATAATATATATATATTATAAAAATATATATATATATGATATATATATATATAATATAATAATTAATAATTATATATATATATATTATAATTATGATAATAAATATATATATATATAAAGTATAATATATATTACTCATGACCCAAAAGTAAGTTTACTGAATGTCCCACACTGGATTAATGTGACTCCTCCGTGAAACGAGTGAAGAGGGATAGCTCAGTACACAGGTACAAATAACATACCAGAACACAGATTATTAAAAAGAAACCAGCTCCTTACAATACATCTGTTTGAATATATGGGCTTTTGTATTCTAAACCTCGTTACACTAATCTTTTATGTATGGAGTTGATTCTAATACGTTACGTTTTTGCGATGCAGGTAAATATTGCAAGAAGCCACTGGTACCACTGTCAATATTCTGTGTTTGAAAACGACATGTCTACCACTGAGACATAGCTCTTTTAACGAAGATAGCGACACTCCATCGAGACATGGTTTAAGTGGCGCAAAGCTTTCAAAGAATGCTTGAAGACGACCCTCGTTGTTGGAAGACCAATCTCGTCTAAATTGATAAAATGTGAAGTTGTTAGACGTGTGATGGAGAGAGACGCCATCAGTGTCAGATATGAAGAAGAACAGGTTTGGATTAAACAATGTTAGTTCAGTAATATTAATAAATATATAATAAAATATATATATATATAAATGACATATATAATTATATAGTATAATAAAGTATAAAATAATAATAATATAAATATTAATAATATTATATATTAATAAGTCGGATAATGAATATATACATTATACTATATATCAAGTGATATTCTCGCAATTCCGCTAAATTCCGCAAATTCGTATGTGCACAGATAATATATATATGAAAAATGCGGAATGTAACACACTAATCATTCCGGCAATTAAGTCCTCACACAGAATTCCGACAGACACATTATATGTCCGCTGAGCAGCAATAAATAAATAGAAAGGTAAATAAAATAATATATATTAGTATAAATAATACTATAAAACAAATAAAATATAGTAATAATAAGAATATATAGAATATAATATAATAATATAAATGATAAATATAATATAATAAATATATAGTATATAAATAATAAGTATATACTATATATTTATAATATCGATAGCGAAGATATAGACGAGTTTACAGTTGGACCTCTTGCTAATCTAGCGACACCGAAATAAAATTAGCGATAGAGATAGCGAACATAGCGGACTGTGGACGAGATTGTTCAGCTTACCCTCCAACAAGCTCTGATGATTCTGAACCCACAGGAATCATCCCTGACAGGATGAGAAGTTTGTGAAAGCTGATGTTGAAATGGACACTCTTGAATGTTGACAGATGGAACAGAGGTACGATATAATATGAAAACTTAGTAATTACGATTATATATTATGATTTATATGATTATAATTTACTATTATTATTATATTAGTTATTATATATACTTATTATTTATTTATAATAATTATATATATTATAGAAAGTTAATATATAATAATTATTAAAATATAATAATATAGATATATATAATAAATATTATAATTATTAATTATAACATAAATATAAGTATATATAACCTAACCTATATAGTATATTATTAATAAAGAAAGACTATAATAAATATATATATATATATAAATAAATAAATACTTATAAAATAGTAATAATAGTATATAGGTCAGCCATGCCGAAAGTTACAGGATGAACTAGAAACCTATAAAACAGCTACAAC
>JABUQX010111958.1:27500-30889 GCA_015478945.1 Trachelipus rathkii | reverse complement strand
AACATCTAGGTGTGCCTTTTTAGACACAGGATCCGTCATTAGTTTGGTTCAGGAAACTGTCATCAGGGAGTTGGAACCATTTGGACTTATTTTGAGGAAATGGAGTGTGGACATCACATTAAATGGGATCACCACCAAAATTGTTGAATGCACCACAGCAGTAGCTATCAGGATAGATACACGCTATAGGAAAACAGTATTACCATTGGTAGTTGTTAAGGATGGGTTCATTCCGGCATGTTTTCTTTTGGGAATGAATTACTTGGTGGAAACAGAAGCGATTCTGGACTTTGGAGAAGGCATCATCGCACATGGGGATGATGAGGATCAGGTTAGTGATGGTTTTCTTGTAAATGTGTATAATGTAATAGCGTGTGATAATAATAGGATTGATAATATCATAACATTAAACGAAATAATGACATTACAGGAAAGATCTAAGGTGATAAAGGAGTTGAAGAAGAGGGTTAAAAATAAAAAACAGATTCTTAAAACGGATGTGTCTTTAAAGGAATTTTATAGATACAAGGAGGATCTATTAATGAACAATGCTATATTAGTTAAAAGGATGAAGAATGACAAGTTGTGTGCAGTAATAGGGTTTAAACAGATGGTCAGTATTTGTGTAGTAATACACCGAAACATGGCACACATAGGACAAGGAAAACTAACAGACTTGATGGCAAGGTACGTATGGCATCCAAAAGGTCATACTATAATCCAGGAGGTGTGCAGGACATGTCCCACTTGTCAGCTAAATAAGGTAGATCACAAGGTAATATTCCCACCAGTTTGGAAAATCCAAGTTGCTAATCCTTTCGAGTTAGTGGCAATTGATGTAATGGCCATGCCAAAAACAAGAAGAGGAAATGTTGCTTGTTTAGTGGCTGTGGACCACTGCAGCAAATGGGTCTCAGTCAGACCACTAAAGGACAAATCAGCCAGAAGTGTCACGGGAGCATTTGAAGATCAGATGTTACCAACATTTTTGAGGCCCCCATACAAGGTTTTAACAGATAACGGAGTGGAATTCAAAAGTAACAGGTTTAGGGACATGCTCAAAAGGTATAACATAGATCATATATTCAGCAGTCCTTATAAACCATCTTCGAACGGGGCAGTAGAGCGCACGAACCGTACGTTTGCAGAGTTCCTGAAGAACATAGTGACAAAGGACCAGGAGTGGGATGACTGCTTACCCAGGGTGGTTATAATTTATAACAACACAAAACACTCAGAACTTGGAATAACACCAGCCGAAAAACTACTAACTCAAACACATGAGGAGGGAAAGGTATTGCCAATCTCTATGGAGGAGCAAAGCAAATGGAAGGAAGGACATCCAAACTGGCTTCCCTATGCAGTAGGAGTTAAGATCAAAAGGAAGATTATTTCGGCAGATCGGTCCTTAGAGAAAAAACTTGGTGAAAGATATGAAGGGCCATTCACGGTTGTCAAAGTCATAGCGGGAGGAATGACATACGATGTTGAGGGTCAAGGTAAAACTATGAGGGTCCACTATGCACATTTAAAAGTATGGGCAGACCCACCAGATTACCTCAGGCAGTATTTTGAGAATGAAAAAAATGAGGTCTATTCACAGCATGAACATAGGATTGAAACAACAACAGAGGATGAAATAGAGGAAGCACCAGTAGGTATCGTGTATAGTACACTCCCCAATGAAGTACAAAAGAAAAGAAAGGGTAGGACAGAAATCAAGGAAACATGGGACCTTCTACAATTGGCCATTGGTAAACCAAGCCATAAGAAGGATATAGGAATTCAAACGGAACATTTAGGAGAGGATAAGGAAACACAAACAGAGGCAGAACCTATTCCATCTCCTATAGATACTAGTGATCTCTTGGATTGGGTCGATTCAGCACCAGAGGATGCAAATTCAGATGCGGAATTCGACTTACAGAGGTTTGAAAGAGAGTTAAGGTTCCCTAATAACAGTTACACCATAGGTATAAGCGTTTCACAGACGCCACTTGAAGAAGAAGAGAGGTTCCAGAAGCATAACTTCGGTACATGATGAGATATACAGGTAGATAATCATGTTACAAGTAATTATTTAAATATTCCCTTTTATAATTTCAGATCCATTCATGAGGAACTAAGAGAAGTTGGTGAGGATCCTGAACAAATGATGTTGGTTGATAGATCAGAAGGACAAGGAGGAACCCAACAAGGATCGGAGATTGAACATCGGCCAATGACACGGTCAAGAGGGTCAGCTCCAGATCTCCCGAATGTACAGAAGAGGGTTTTGGAGTATGAAAGGAGGGCTGAGGAGAGAAGGGCGTCTAGTGGAAACTAGGTTAGTTTACTATTCTTGTTTATATTATTATTGATTTTTTTTCCTTTTTCTCTCTCTGGTTATTATTATTTGAATTATGGGATGTTTTCCCTTCTTTAAAGATTGGGTTTCCAATCTTGAAGGGGTGAGTAGTGTCATGAGTCTAATGACTCATGGCATCTATTTTGATCAACCTCCCAATCTTTTACGAAGCAGAAAAGTGTCCAGGTTAAAGGAAAAACTCATCGTTTTCTCAAAAGAAGTTCGGGTAAACAGTTGTGTTAAGTTCCAGCTTAAAAAGTGCCTGAGTTATTACAAATTGTGATTGCCGACTTTAGAAGGATTTTTACTAAGTTGTCATTATCAGCTTTCCAAGGATTATTTACGAGCTGTGATTCCAGCTTTATAAAGGACAAATTCTCCCAAAAAAATTGGTATGTATAGTTAAATATAAAGCAATGTTTACGATAGTTTAAGATCTAAAAGTAGGGATAGGATTTATGATTTGCTGTTTAGATTTTACGAAATAACGTTTAAGTTTAATTAAAATATAGGCAATATTAAAGCGTAAATTGTGAAAAGTTAGGTACGAATAAACTAGGAGACATTGTTAGAATACGAGGAATCACCAAAGAATATTGTAAAATTTATATATGGGATCTTTTTGGTTTGAAGGACAATGAAAATTATATTAAGAATAGTCAATGATAAATGAAAGTTTAGAGTAAGAATGACATGATAATCTATAGGAAAAGATAGTCAAAAGGATTTAAAGGAGGAATCGTATGTATATTATATATATGTATATATATATATATATATATATATATATATATATATATATACTATATATATATAATACTAATCGTATGTAAATGTGTATATAGTATATATATATGTGTGTGTGTGTGTGCATGTGTGTGCGTGGGTATTGATACATACATAGTTAAAAACACATACAAAGGTATAATAAGGATCTTTTAAGGAATAAAAAGCTCACAGTTGAGAAAAGGGGCGCACACACAATTTAGGTTACAATTGCGGACGAAGGTATAGGTTAAAAATCAGATTATATTTATTATTA
>JABUQX010111958.1:15000-22500 GCA_015478945.1 Trachelipus rathkii | reverse complement strand
TAATAATAACTATAATAATAATAATAATAATAATAATAATAATAATAATAATAATAATAATAATAATAATAATAATAATAATAATAATAATAATAATAATAATAATAATAATAATAATAATAATAATAATAATAATAATAATAATTTATAATAATAAATTCCCATTAACACTGATTAATAATATAGTGAAATACTGTAAAATAATATAAAAATCATATTAATAATAATAATTACTAATAATACAATTTTAATACTTTTTGATTAATGTTAATTTATTGATTAATAGAACAATTTATTTGTTTTGAAACATATATACGATGATTCTTAGTATACAATACAAAACAAGAATGTCAATTTATCATGGAGATCATTTACAGCAACAAAGGTAATCTCGAAAATAGCTGAAAAGGGAATACTAATTGCAACACCATGTTGAGCTCTTTGAGTACCAACATTATACCCATAATACCGTATATTTTAATTAGTTTAATATAATTAAATGAAGGTTAAAAGAGTTAAAATATAATAATGCCAGTAATATTTTCCTATTGGTTAGATAATTTGACAGTAATAATAATCATTATCAAAATAAATAGTGTGGTAATAGATAGGGAATTATTAATGACAATATTTTAAATGATTAATTAACATAAAATTACAGAGTAAGAACGGTAATAGTAGTAATAACAATATTGATAAAAATAAAGCTATAATTCTCATTATAAAAATAAAAAATAAAATAAAATACGAAGGGAAAAATAATTAATAATAATTAATAATAATAATATAATTAATAATTAATAATAATTAAAATAATTATAATAATAATGAAGGTAATAATAATAATAATAATAATAATAATAATAATAATAATAATAATAATAATAATAATAATAATAATAATAATAATAATAATAATAATAATAATAATGATATATAATTAATAACAATAATAATCATATAATAATAATAATAATAATAATAATAATAATAATAATAATAATAATAATAATAATAATAATAACAATAATAATAATTACAATAATAATAAAAATAATAATAATTGATATGCTCTTCAAATCAGTTAATTCTCCCAGTGGCATAAATCCCTTTTCCTTAGATTTCTAATTCTTTAACTATCTTCTTTTTACTTTTTAAGTAAACAAATATCTTGTGAACCTTTTACTTAAGAAACCTCAATCTATTTTTCATATTAGAATTTAACTTTCGCGTTTCCCATCCATTGAAAACAGTTCTAACAGATATACATTCAAACAATATCATTTTAACTTTCCTAGATAAATTTCCCTTTCCCCATATTATCTTTGAATTTTTTTTATAAGCTTTTATTTATTATTATTATTATTATTATTATTATTATTATTATTATTATTATTATTATTATTATTATTATTATTATTATTATTATTATTATATTATTATTATTATATTTAGGAATCAACATCACAAATGATGCTAAAAGTTTTATTATTCCAAAGTTCTAAATATTTATTTCTATACATAATTTAACTTCCTTAAAATAATCTTAGAAAACAATTTACAGGAGAAGAAGAAGATATATTTATTTAGATTTCCCGACGCGTTTCGTCCCTATACTTGAGACATCTTCAGAGGATTATTTCTTGTAAGCGAATGAGTCTTAAATTGATATATAATAATTAAATCAAATGATATTTAGTCTAACAGATAATACATTAAATTTTATGTTTAATGTCTGGTCTGCGTGTTTTGATGTAGAAGGCCTCAGCAATTTTAAGTTTCTGGACTTCACATGATCCGTATAATATTGTTGAAGGTTTAGATATTACTAATAATTGATTTACCATGTGCCGGTGTTGAAATGTTTCAATATATTTGCTGGGACTGTATCGATGTTGAATCCCTGTCCGACAATCTAATTCGTCGGTGTAACAAGATATGTCGACGTACAGTTCTGACTCAGGCAGTTAAATGGTAACAACGTGATGTGTTGTCGGTCAAGCACTCTCTTGTGCTAAAGGAAGATGGCAGTTGTTTGGACTTATGGGATAGTCTGACTTTAATTTTTGAGTGTCTTTAGTTGGGGTGAGAGTTCAAAATATTACAAGGCATCCTTCTTTATTGAAGTCTATCAGCATTAAATGTTTGAAGAAAGAATTTATCGAATTTTGTGCTGATTATTTTCTTTCTTGATTTATATGAATTTTGTAATGGTTTATTTATTTAAATTTTCAACTGAATATTGTGGTGGATGATCACAGTTAATTAATTTTTACTTAATGGGGCAAATTTCTTCATCAAAAGTTTTTCCAAGTTGAACATAGGTTGTATCTGTAAACTAAAATTATTACGATAGATTCTTTGTAAAAATAGTCGGTGAAAGGATCCATAGTTATATACAGACCATTTCAGTGGTTGACATGAATGCTGTAGATAATGAGCCGTCAGAATTATCATTGATTTTGATATACATCAGTTCATCAATAGGATTCAAGAGTTTGTTTCAGCTTCGATTCAATATATTCGAAATTGCCTTTAGAGTAAATATAAAAAGTTTTTTAGACCATCAAATCAATATTAAATTTCGACGGCTCATTATCTACAGGCATTCATGTCAAACCAACTGATATTGGTCTGTATATGAACTATGGATCCTATTCACCGGCTATTTACAAAGAAAAAAAACGTAAAAAAAAATTTAAAAAAAAAAAAAAACTTTTTTTTTAAAGTTTACAAACATTACAACCTATGTTCAACTTTTAAAACTTCAAACTTTTGATGAAGAAATTTGCCGCATTTAAGTAAAATTTAATAACTGTCATTCATGCACAGCTGTCATGGCGTCTTGAGAATAAATTCTTTCCTTATGAATTAAAGAAAGTAAAATAGCTTCACTTGTAGTTTCTATAAATTTCTTCTTCAAAACTTCTAATGCATAGACTTCAATAAAGAAGAAAAGTGCCTTCGTAATATTTTGAACTCTCACCTCAAAATTAAAGACACCTCAAAAATTAAGTCAGACTATACCATAATCAAACAGACTGTCATCTTCCTTTAGGCACAAGATGCTTTTGACCGGACACCGATCACGTTGTTACGCAAATTTAACCTGCCCTGTAGTCAGACTGTACGTCGACAATATGGGTTACACGACGAATAGATTGATCGAGACAGGGCATGTCAACATCGCTACAGTCCCAGCAAAAATATTTGAACATTTCAACACGGCACATGGTAAATCACTTATTTCAGTAAATATTGTGCTAAACACTTCACGTAATATTATACCGGATAGTGAAGTCAGAAACTTTAAATTCTGAGGCCTTCTACATCAAAACACGCAGACCAGACATTTACATAAAATTTAATGTATTATCTTTTAGACTAAATATCATTTGATTTAATTATTATAGATGCAATTTAAGGACTCATTCGCCTTTACAAAAAATAAGATCCGTCTTGAAGATGTCTCAGTATAGGGACGAAACGCGCGGGATAATCTAAATAAATATAGTCTTCTTCTTCTCTGTTAAATTGTTTCTAAGATTTTTTAAGGAGTTAAATTATGTTATAGATAATAAATATTTAGAACTTTTGAAATTAAACAAAAAAACTTTATTTATATTATTATGTATGATTATTATTATTATTATTATGATAATATTATTATTATTATATATTATTATTATTATTATTATATTATTATATTATTTATTATATTATATTCATTATTATTATTATTATTATATATAAAATATTACTATTATTATTATATTATATTGATTATATTTATTATTATTATTATTATTATTATTATTATTATTTTATACTATTATTATATTATTATATTATGATTATTATTATTATTATTATATATATATATTATTATTATTATTTTATTATTATTTATTATTATTATATTATTATTCATTATTATTATTATTTTATTATATTATTATTATTATTATTATTAGTCACTTAACTTTAATATGAATTTGGTATTTTTTTAAGTTCTTTTTTTTATTCTTCGTTTATTTCAATTATATTATAATTATTGGGAGTATTTTATTTTAAAAAAATTTCTACCCCGGACTCCTCGAGCTAAGCGAAGGGGCATCCTTCGAAGAAAGAAGACGGGGGGGATGATAATAGAAGACCGGAATGAAAAATAAAATAATATATAAAAATATCAAATATCATTATAATATATTATATATATATATATATAATATATATATATAAATATATAATATATATATATATATATATAATATATGAGTATATATATAATAATATATATATATATATTATATATTATTATATTAATAAAATACTATAGTATAAAACACGCTAAATCTTTTAAAAGCTTGCACAATATTCAAATTTATTCTAAGTTAAAATAACCTCGTCCGAATTGTGTTCAATTCAAGAAAAAGTGAAATGCCTGCAGGAAGTACCTAAGGTCATAATATATGATATATATATGATATATGTATATAAAAAAATATATATATATATATTATAATATATATATTATTATAATATATATATATATATATATATATATATTATATATATTAAGAAATTAAAAACAAATAAAAGGGAAATAACTTGTAGTCTATCTGCTGTCGGGCAACCTCACCAACGTTATCAAACTTACAAACCTCCAACCTAGCTTCCAAACACTTTTTAAATTCATTTAATATGGCAATAACATTTTTATGATTTTGCTTTAGTTTCGCTAGACTTGGCCTGCGAGCATAAAAATGGAAAATAAATAAAACACTTTTTAGATCTGTTACAACTCAGACATATATTTAATTATCATTTTAGAAAATTTATTTAATCTAGGTGTAGATTAATATTCCGAGTTCCCAATAATTCTCAATGGCAACTCTTTGTCTCCATTGTTGCATCGTACTCGTAGATTAAGGAAACATGGGCAGACTCTCACATGTTTCTTGTTCGCTTACATAAAATGGCTTTAATTTTTTTGTTATTTTTCTGTTTTGAAGATCTAAAAAATTACTTAACTCTTGTTGACATATTATGGCGTCAAAGAAAAGTGTTGTGTGGGAATACTTCACGGAAGAGTCTAATGAACTTATAATACGGTCTCTTTGCGATAATACGTCTTCAAGGAAAGGGCGAGAAACGATTTCGCTGAAAAATCATTTAAGATCGAAGCACAAAGAATAGAATAAAGATGTAACTGATGAAAAACCAGGCCAAAAAGGAGATAAAGAAAAAAAAAACTGCTGCTCAGCAAATGAAATAAAATATTCGAGAGTATTTTCATGCAACAAAAATTTGGGATACAACTGATAACAAATCTAAGAGAGTGGATATACGTATAGCTGAGATGATAGTGATGGATCATTTACTATTCAGACATGTTGAAGATGTTGGATTCATGAGATTATATGCGGAAGTTCGGAAGTTGTTCAGCAATACAAATTCTGGCAACGGAATTTCTACTCGTCTCTAATAGACAAAGAAATATAAAAATGTGTTTTCAATAAATTAAAACAAATAATTGATACAATTAAGCAATTCAATAAACTTGCTTTCACAACAAATTTAGGGTCAGATACTACAGCTGGGGTATCTTGAGAGAATAAATCTTGTATTAGGTGCTGTACCTTTAGAAAATCGACACATTTGAGAATACATTCCAAGAAAATTTGACGAAATGTTAGATAAACATAAAAAAAAAGCACTTTCCTTTCTGCACTAAATAATTAATAAACCCTGGGAGTTGGAGATATTGTTGCAAAAAGACAACGCTTTTAAGCCATTTTTTTACAGTATGGGTAATATAAGAGAAATTACAAGCAATAATCTAGGTGAAACTCTGTCTGTAAAAATTTAAATACCTAACCAAGAAATTATAACCAGACACATCAAATATCATATTATTGCTAAAATATTATTGAAAATCTGATGAAAATTTGTCAGAAACAGTTTCCACCAATAATAATAATAAAAACAATAACAATGACAGAGCTAAAAGAAAAGCTACTGTTCAATATAGAGAGCTACGTAAAAAGGTTATATACCAAGGGCAACTACAGTATTAAGTTAAAAATTATATCTCCAACTAATAATCAAATGAGAATCTGTGTTTTTGTGTAACATAATAATTTTTTTCAAATTTAGTTTAAATATTCATCAAAATTAAATTTTTTATAGAATTTAATTTTGGTTCCCTCTTGTTGTTAAAAATTTATATGTTGTATAATGTATATTATGTACCTTATACAATATATATATTATTTTTTTTTTTTTATATATTATTTATTTACTTCGTTTTATTTATTTTTAATATGTATATATTATTTTTTTCCTTTTTATTTAAGTGTCATTATTAATAGTAATAATAATAATAATAATAATAATGATAATGATAATAATAAAAATAAGAAAAATGGTAATGATCTCTTACAGAAGGAAAAAAGATAGCAAAATAAAGAGGGCAACTCTCCCCATTATTTCATTAAATAAATAAAATTCTTTATAAATTTATATAAAGTAAATCACCCCAAAAATATAATTAAATATTTTGGAAACATTTCTCTACTAAAAACATAAAAGCAACAAAAAATATTTCATTTCCTTCCTTATTATTTTCTTTCAATCTCAATTTTCTGTGAATATATATATATATATATATATATATATATATATATATATATATATAATAAATATATATATTATAATATGATATATTATAATATATATAATATATATATATATATATATATTATATATATATATTATATTATATTTATAATTATATATATATATATATATATATATATTCTAATATATATAAAATATATATATATATAATATATATAAATTAAATATATATATATATATATATATATTTATATATAAATATATATATTATATATATATATATATATATATCAAAGAAGAAAAATGATTAAAGCATATTACGAATATCCGAAGATAATTTGAAGAATGAAAGAAAATGAAGGATATTAAATAACTAATATAAATTAAGATATAATGATTAAAATAAATAAATTAAAAATAAATAAATTAAAAATAAATTAAATAATATATATTATATAACTTAATTTGTTGGTGTATAATATAAATATTAAAGATTAAAAAAAGAAACCTAATATAAAAATAATGGTTGTAACGTAAACCACAAAGTGTGTATGAAATTATAAACATTAATAAATTAGAATTAACTATATACGTATATTATATATATATATATAATATATATATATATTATATTTGACGATTAGAAAATTATTTAATTATATATATTATTATATATAATATAATATATAGACAATAATTTATATATATATATTATATATAAATATATATACATAAATATAATAATATTAATATATCATATATATATATATATATATATATATATATATATATAATATATTATATAATAGATATATTACCATCTTAATCCGCTACCAGGAAGCTCATGAGCCTTCAGCA
>JABUQX010111958.1:0-2500 GCA_015478945.1 Trachelipus rathkii | reverse complement strand
CACAATAGTCTGCCATCATGTGTGTATCCCACCTTCCTTGGTATTCTTTCTTCCATCACCTTGATATTTTGATGGAACCTCTCCCCTTGTTCCTTACTTTAACATCCTAGATTATCCGGAAACCAATCTAGTGGCTATGTAGAAAGTGAACTTTTATGCCCATATTAGCATTCAAATTTTTGAGAGTTGAAAGCATTTTTCTGTACTGATTCTACAAATTGCAGATTTTTGGTTACCCAAAAAGTCCTGGAACAACCAGACAAACTTATCCAGGCAGATCTTCAATATCAGTCATGGGAATTATGAAATTGTCATCCTTGATGATTTGGGGAATTTGAGGGCCGCTAAAGATTTCCAGCTTTGAGTTTGCTCCATACCACCCTGGAAAAAATCTGCAAATATATTTGAAAAAGTTCACCATCTTTGTCTAGGGCACCTAACAAATTGCTTCATCAGTCCTAGTTTAATGTTGGAGTGTGGAAAATAATTTGATCACTCACAGTCCATTTTCCTGCAGGCCATACCACTTTTTTCCCAGTGGTTTCTTTTAGCCGCTACTATCCCACAAGCATATGAAACAAGGGTACTTAGATATATCCGCTTTTGCTGCCAAGGTAAGATGTGACCATCTATCCAAGATCAACGGCATATAGACGACCACTGTCGTGTTCAATATATCTAAAGCTTCTGCCAGATCATTCTGATATATTTTCATATTCCCTTTCAGATTGTTGAGTGACCTATTTTTGGAATCATTGCATAACTATGCATTGTACAAATAAACCACACTTCAAGCTTCTCGTTGAATTATCCACATAAACAATCGCCAATCTTTTGGTCGGTATTTAGGTAACCCCATTTGGAGTAGGAGTCAGGGATGTTCCTACAGTATACTATGTCTTCTTCTTCAATGAAATATGGAAGAAGTACTACCTCTCTTGTCCAAAAAAAAGTTATTTTACATTCGGCCTTGAGACAGTTCTTTTCACTTAGTCTAGATGCTAAAGGCTCAGAATCTTGCTTGGAGAGACTTAACTCTCGTACTAAATCATTGATCTCTTCCTGGAAGAACTGTTGCTGTGTAGAAGTACTTTCTTCATATTCACTACCACTATCTGCACGTGTTCACACCAAATCCTGGATATCTTCTTCATCAGACAATGATAGGTCTGGGAGTGTAGTGAACACTGGGATGGGGACATCGTCGGAGTTTGGTACAGGTCGCCTTGCTGATTCCCAATCCGGACACCAAAATTTATGCGTCTTGTAACGATTGATACCTTACATTAACAAACAAAATTAACAGTTCACTGATGTGATTCTTGGCTCCCAACCATAGGCACACACAAATTTTCAAACTTTTCTTCTTCTCCATTTTCCACTGACATAGATTTTCGACACACGTTTTACAGACCATATGGGGAGCCCAAGACTTATCTTGGTCTCTGAGTTTCATTCCAAAGTATGCCAGATATGCTTGCTTCATAAAGTTAGTAATATTTCTTCTTTGGTTCTCCTGGCAATATTCACCACAGATGTAGCAGAATACATTGGGGTTATTCAAACAGGCTCTTCGTGAAGTACTCATAGTGTTCTGAAAATAGAAAAAAATAAAGTATCTATAAAGGTAAGCCCCTTAAAAAGAAATAAAACGATATTACTGTAAAATATGCATTAAAAAAGATATTTGTATAAGAGTAAATCTGGAACACCCTGTATCTCAAGAACTAGAGCCAATCTTGGAAAACTAATGTCATTTCTGAAATCAGCACACCCGATATACTATAAATTCGATAAAATATCCTTGGCAGCAAAAAAAAAAATTTTTTTTTTTTGGCCAGTGTTATTTGTTTAATTTTATTGAAATTATGTATTTTTCTCTTTGTCTATTAGAGACGAGTAGAAATTCCGTTGCCTCAGTTTGTATTGCGGAACAACTTCCAAACTTCGGCATATAATTTCATTAATCCAAGATCTTTCACGTGTCTGAATAGTAAATCATCCATTTCTTTCATCTCAGCTATATCTATATCCTCTCTCTTAGATTTGTTATCAGTTGTATCCCAATATTTTGTAAAGTGAAAATACTCCCTAATACTTTATTTCATTTGCTGTGCAGCAGTTTTTATTTTTATTTTTATCATCTCCTTGGCGTGGTTTTTCATGTTACACCTTTAAACTCTTCTTTGTGTTTCGCTTTTAAATGATTTTTTAACAAAGCCGTTCTTCATCCCTTTTGCGGAGCAGTAGTTTTTTATTTTTGTTTTCATCATCTTTTTGGCGTGGGTTTTCATATCAGTTACGTCTTTAAACTGTTCTTTGAGCTTCGATCTTAAACAAGAAAGTTAAGTAACTTTTAGCTCTTCAAAACAACAAAATCACAAATAAATAATAGCCGTTTTAGGTAAGCGAAAATAAAACACGTAAGAGACTGCCAATGTTTCCTTAATTTACGATGCAACAAAGAAGAAAAAGATTTGCCATTCAAAATTATTTAGGA